>PVJI01011473.1:0-55420 GCA_004026765.1 Micronycteris hirsuta | reverse complement strand
GATTCCTTTGTAGGTAACTATCTCCTTTTCTCTTGCTGCTTGTAAGATTCTTTCCTTATTCTTGACCTTGGGTAATGTAATTATGATGTGCCTTGGTGTGTTCCTCTTTGGGTCCCACTTCTTTGGGGTTCTCTGAGCTTCTTGGATTTCCAGGAAGCCTATTTCCTTTGCCAGATCTGGGAAGTTCTCCTTCATTATCCGTTCAAAAATATGTTCGATTTCCTGGTCTTCCTCTTGTCCTTCTGGCAGCCCTATAATCCGGATGTTGGATCATTTACAAATGTCTCTGAGGTTCCTGAGACCCTCCTCATTTTTTTGAATTCTTGTTTCTTCCTTCTGGTCTACCCCATTGGTTTGAGATCCAACTTCCTTTTTTTCCCTATTGGTTCCCTGTAAATCTTCCTCCATTATCCTTATCGTATTCATTTGTTCAATTATTTGCATCTACCTATCTTCCAGTTTTGTTAGCATTTTGATTACAAGCATTTTAAACTGCACATCTGATAGGCTGACTAAGTCGTCATCCGTTAGTTGTAATTTGTTCTGATCTTTCATTTTGGCCATTTTCATTCTTTTTATCTCAGTGCACTTGTCGGCTCGCCGGTGCCGGCAACCTGGGTTGCTTTTTGGGTGACATTGCCTCTGGGGACGGGGCCTTGGAGGAAGCAATGGCGACCACCGATCACCACGGGCTCCCATCACTCCTCCGCTCCCCATTTCCCCACCGCCTTTTCTGCCAGACTCGGTTCTGCTGGCTGCCACTGGCCTCTCTCGGCAGCGTCGCCGGCTTGTGGGATTCCCCCGTTGTTCGGGGGTCGAGCCCTGTTCAGGCACTGGCGGCGTGAGTCCCTCCGTGAGAGCTGCCTCTCACTCCGCTCCTGTGCTTGGTTCTGCCCCGCTAACCAGCCTGGATGTTCGTCTTCTCCTACCTCCTGGGTGTCAGACTTTCCTTCAGTTCGACTCTGTCCATTCTTGTTTAATTTTTCGCTACTGCATTCATTGTTTAGACACTCTGGATGTGCGGGTGACGAGTGCATCCACCTACACCGCCATCTTGGCCGAAGTCTCAAAATAATCAGCATTTCAATGACATACGTTTTACCTATAATAATGTTGTGAACATAAGTTATTGCATACGCATACACACACAAAAGTTTTAAGTTGGAGTGTCTCTTCAAATTCAGCAGGAATTCAACAAATATTTTTGCCGCTCTATTTTGGGACAAAATATTGTTGCTAAGTTTTGATTTTTAATCTTCTAAAGCTTAATCTTTCTTCACCAAAAATGCCAACCACCTCATTTAATCATCCTTTTAAAAAAAAATCCATCTTTCCAGCATGCTCTCAAAAACTTCTGGCCTAAAATAGAAGTGTAGAAAAATCTCTTCCAAGAATTCTTTCTTAGAAGTACAAGCCTTACCTGCTACTTTCCTTGTACCACCAGCTGGCTGTCTTGGTTTCTGAAGCCTCAATTCATTATCTCTTTCAATTGCTCCTGGACGACTAGTGAGCACATGGCCACCAAGTCACGGGCTTCCTGTCACTATCATCCTTTGGCCTCAGTGGCACTCCCCATAGCTGAATGATGTTTACTTTGTCCTCCATGGATTGAGAATTTTCCAGTTCATCTTGTCTCACATTTTGTAACTTCTCAGTGACTTCATTAGTCTTTCTAACCGCAAATGTGGAAGCTCCCACATTTTACTCTATCACTCATTCACTCATTGAACATACCTGTGGCTTTATTTTTAATGTCTGTTTTTCCTGTCCCATCATTCTAACTACCCAAATGGAAATCCCCTTGGATAATTGATTGTCACCTCAAACTAAGCATGTGCAAACTTGAACTCACCATATTTCTCCAAAAGCTGGCTTTCCCCGAATCAAGCCATTTTTGTTCATGGTATGGAGTCACTGCCCTTGCAGTAGATTTTAGAATCATCATTCTTTATTTTCTTTTTTTCATACTCTCATCCATGTTTTTCCCTTAAAAATGACTTGTGTTGAACCATTTTTCTTCACTCCTTTGACTACTCCTCATAACTGATTATCATAATTCTGTAATTTCACATCTACATTATTACACAATTCTCATGCCAAAACCACTTTGCCCACCCTAGTTCACAGATCTTCCTCAGTATGTTGGCACTGCCTCCTAGATCCTACTGCTTCAGGTATACATCTTCCCTTCCCTAAATCAAGCCTACCCTCAGCTGAGGTTAATCGAATTCTGTATGGTTAAAAATTCTCACATTGAAAAATAAACATAATAGTATCTTTATTATAGTCTATTTCCTTACACATCTTATTTAAAATTTTGTTTTGTTTTGTGTTTGTCTGGGAGATAATATAACCACACTGAAACTTCATTTCTTTAATATGATTTTTCCCCTTTTTTTTCCTTGTTGATTCATGCTGCCTCTGCCAGTCTAATAGCACCATGACTTACCTACTCCCTCCTTGAGGTCTGTTCCCTTAGTCATTAAGCTCTTAGGACATGAGATTCTTGTCAGTAACAAACTGTGTTAAAAATAAAGCTATAGATTTGTTGACTATGAGAACAGAGTTTTGGTCCAGCTAAAGAAAACGTCTTGATCTCAGCTGTGTTTTGGCCCCTGGCCAATGAAAGCAGAGCGACCCTACCAGCCACACATTCTCAAAACCAGACAGAAGGATGCAATGGCTGACTTTAGGACCTAATAAAATGATCAACTATTCCCTACCCTGGCCCCAGAAAATTAGTTCAACTTACAAGCCCAATTCACCTACCCATCATGATTGATATTTTTTCTTATATATAATTTATCAGTGTGGAAAATTTGGGAGCCAGATTTTAGCCTAATAGCATACCTGTGACTCCAGGCTTGGCACCACTTCCTTAAATATACCTTTACTCTCTTTGCTGCAAGCTTCTTTTCTCTTTTCTTCTTTTTTTCTTTCTCTTCTCTTTTTTTATAGTTATTCAATTACAGTTGTCCCCGTTTCCCCCAGCATTACTCTCCTCCAACCTACCCACCCCCACCTCTTACATTCAATACCCCCCTCACCCTGTTGACTTTGTCCATGGGTCTTAATACATGTTCCTTGACATCCCTTCCCTTTCTTTCTCCCATTAGCTCTTCTCCTTCTCTCCTCCCCTCTGGTTACTGTCAGTTTGTTCTTTATTTCTGTGGCTCTGGTTCTATTTCATCCCGTTGTTTGTCTTGTTCATTAGGTTCCACTTCTGTTTGTAGCTTATTGGGCTTTGATGTGCACAGTCAAATGAATCCCTTTAGTCCAGTAACACTATTTTTTATACTCTTTTCTATAAAATGATTTATTACAATAGACTTCATTTAGATTTTAACAACTCAAACCTTGCCTCTTTTAGCAGTTTCATATTTGCTTCCTATGATAAGAAAAACAGCCTCTTCATTTATTTGTCTATTGTTTTATATCATTATCTCCATAACCCTTTCCTTGATACAGACAGAAAACTTAGAGTGTTGCCCTTTGTTTCTTCTGTCAAATTACTAAGCATGAGTATAATTCAGGAACCACCAATCTATTTTAATGGTTTTAATTTTTTTCTCTTACTGCAGTACAATTCAAAATTCACTCTATTTACAAATCAGTCCATTCTTCATCTGCCTAGTCTTATCCCCACGTCCACTGACACCATTCCTCCATTTTCCACAACTTATCTCACACACCTTTCTCTTAATCCTCTGACCTGCCCCCCTCCTGTCAGGTTCTCTTTAACAAGTTGCCTCCTGAGTTGATATAATTTTCCCCTCATCACTTTAATCACTTGGCATTACCTAACTCTCAAATCCAGATGGTCTTACCATATTTTGTCATGTATAATGTGCAGCTATGTTTTTGGCCCAAATTTTCAAGGAGAAAAAATCTTTCATTTTAATTTTTAATTCAATTGTTTAATTATTTATATTTGTATACTTGTTTTTTGTATTATAATGGAATTTTAGCATTTCTTTTTTAACATATTATGGTATAAAATTTTATGTAACAAATAATTACAAAATGCAAGAAGAAGGTATTTCAGGTACTACCCATGTATAATGCACATCCTTATTTTCCCCTCAAAACTTTGGGCAAGAAAGTGTGCATTATACACAGCAAAATACAGTATATGTTTTTATATTTTTATCCTGTTCTTTTCTTTACTGGCCCCTTCCATATATAAAACCCCTTGAACAGAGGTTGTCTTGTAAGTGAATAAGTTAAAGTCCATTTGTTATTTCATTTAGGGTACAATATCAGAACATATTGTTACTTAATAAATGTCATGCTATACTGGAACTAGTCTCAGGTTAATCACATTCTAGAAGATTTGATATGATGTATACAAATAAGTGTATCTTTTGTCCAAAAAGATAAGATATTCAAATTTAAGAAATACTGGCCAAAGCTGAATTCATCCAAAGATAGATAACCAGTTGTGTTTCACAGAAGGCTGCTCCTCCCCAGCCTCCACCCTAGGCTCTCTAGTTCATGTCTCTGCATCACAGTCCCAACCCATGCAACTTTTAGGCAGTGTATCAACTAATGGACCAGATTCTGCTGAGACTTATGGTCATTTCCAGTTCAGAGTCTAACATTTTTGTAAACCAAATTCTTTAGAGTGGTACATTAACTACAACCTCAGTGTAGATGTGCCTATAGAGAAGATCCACTCCAAAAAGCATTTAAATTTGTAATAATATAATGCTATTTATATTGTCCTTGGCAAATGTGGCTCAGCGTAAAACGACAACCAATTTGATTTGCCTTATATGCATTTCAGAGAGCACACTGAATACCTAACTAACTTGTATATGTGGACACCTTGAATTTTTCCCGTATGTTTTCCCATACACAGTAGTAGGTGTTTAATGTATGGTTTGCGAATGGAAGAGAAAGGGTGTTTGCAGTTTCTCTAGAGAACTACTGAATTACTATTCGTTTTGTCCCTTAAAAAGAAGACATCAGATAGTTGTGAAAGGATATGACTCTTAAAAGAACATTGAGGTAATATTCATTGCCATGACTTCAATCACTAATTATTATCAAATGCCATGCAAAAAACATTTCTAGCCCATGTCTTTAGTTGGAATTTGAAATTACATATCCAACTACCTAGTCAACATTTTATCTTGGATATCTTAGATATAGGCAACTGGAGTCATTAGCTTTTCTGCCTCTCAACCCTCCCACCTCCTCAAAACCACCCGCAGTCAGCGTTGTCTGAGAGCAGTGACTGCACCTCTGCCTACAGCGACTCGTCAGAAACCGAATATCCTTCTTCACTTCGCGTTCCCCACGTTTACGTAAACACGAAATCTTACCCATGCTTTCCACTAAAGAAAGGCTCTTTATAGCCACCGACTTCTTACTGCCCTTATTTTACTGCCCTTTTCTTACTGTCCTTATTTTAACCTAGGCCAAACTGTTTCTTGTTATATTGTTAATAAATACTTCTCTGCCTTCATTCTTTCTGAATTCCAACCACTCCCCACTCTTCATTCAAAGTCATTTTTTAAAAGTGACATTATAACTGTGGTTCTCTTAAGTAACTTTGTTATTAGTCTTAGAATAGGTTCAAAACTTTAAAAATTGATGTTACTCCATGATATAGCCCTTACCTCTCAATTCATATTTCCTTCCACTTACCCAGTGCCTCTCCACATCTAGAATATTTATTCCCATTAATCTCAATTTATTTCAGTACTTGAAGACAACAGTCAAGGATAGGAAGGGTAATAACATTCATCCCTACCCCTAACCTCTGGGGAGAGTAGAAGAGCTTGAAATCGGGTTATAAAAACTGTTCAACAAAATTTTGGAGAACTTCTGGGTTGGTTAACACAATGCCATGTCAGGAAGGTGGTACAGCCAGAGAAGACATGGAGACTCTTTTTTTTTTTTTTAAAGATTGTATTTATTTATTTTTTTAGACAGAAGGGAAGGGAGGGAGAAAGAGAGGGAGGAAAGCCTCAATGTGTGTTTGCCTCTCACATGGCCCCCACTAGGGACCTGGCCTGCAACTCAGACATATGCTCTGACTGGGAATCGAACCAGCGACCCTTTGGTTTGCAGCCCGTGCTCAATCCACTGAGCTACACCAGCCAGGGCTAAAGTAATTATTTAAGAAAATGTTGGTGAAGGTAAATTTCCAGACTTTTTTCCTATTATGAAAATATCTTTAAGTCCTCACACTAGATTAATACTATAGCCACAGTGTTGGAAATTATTTCTGTATAGAATTTTAAAGGTTATCTTATTGTCTTTGAGCATCCAGTGTTTTTATCATTTTTTTTCCTATTGCAATAATATTAGGTTTACAAAATAGTTTCAAAGTTAATACAAAGCGTTTCTATGTACTCTCTTCCCCAACTTTTCCTAATGTCATCATTCTATATAGTAGTGTTTAATTTGTCACAACTAAGACATTAATATTGGTAAGCATTATTAACTAAATCAAAGACTATATTTGAATGTTGCTGTTTGTTTTACTGATGTCTTTTTTTTTTTTTTTTCTGTTCTAGGATTCCATCCAAGATAGCATGTGGCATTCAGTCTTCCTGTCTCCTTGGTCTCCCCCCATCTAAAGCAATTACTCAGTCTTTCCATGTTTTTCATGTCCCTAACATTTTTGAAGAGTATTGGTCAAGTACTTGACAAAATATACTTCAATTTTCCCTGGACTGATGTTTTCTAATAATTAGATTTAGGTTATGAATGTATGGGAAGAATGCTGTAGAGGTGCCCTTCTCTTTGAGGAAGAATGGAAATCTGATTCTAATCTTTTATAGATGACTAGATTTTTATTTGTGGGTACTTTTCTCTGATTCCCAGTGGCCTTTTCAAGAATGGGTCTTTACATACATTAAGTGAGGTCTTCAATGAACTTTTATGTTTGATATTACTGTATTTTTAAGCTCTGAAAAATTCAGATTTATTTCTTTTTTTAATATTTTGTACTTTGTCTTCACTTAATCTTATTTATAGCAGCATTAATTAGCTGTTTGCTTATACTGAATCTTCAGCTGCTTTCCTTTCTTGAGTAATTAGTCTTGAGAATAACTTACTAATAGAGATTGTCTCTTGTTTGCCTTTATGCAAAAAGAGGTGAAATAAACTATATATTTTTTCTGATTTCTATACATTTAAAACTGAAATACAGAGAGGTACAATTCTGGCTTTTATTATTCTTTGTATAATTATATTTTAACAATTCTTTGTCCTCTTTTAGCCTCTGAAGACTTGAAGGCAATGACCTCTCAGCATTCTCTGTCTCCTTCTGTCCCACACCTGGCACAGTGGGCACACTGGATGTATGCCTTGGCGTTCTTTCCACAGCCCTAAAAGGACGAAAGCCAAAGGTGGTCGTTCTGACACCAGACACTGTCAGCAGAGTGTGGCTGTGTTTTCTCTGGCAAATTGGGAAGATGAACTATAGCTGACATTGACAAGATGAGTTTCAGTTACCAGCTGCTCAGCTTTGGGTCATTTCGGTTCTTGTTAAGGCTCCCTGCCATCCGTATGAGGTAATGTTTCCTTTTTCATCAGCAACACTTCACAACTAAGTTTTAGACCATTATGATTTTCATTTTTTCATAAAGTAGGTCATATTCACAAAATGTAAATTGGATACTGTCCTCCGGACTTTTCTGTTGTGGTTTACTCTGGCTTCTCTAGCCCATATTGAGTTTCTTCAATAAACATTTTCAACTGAAACTCTAGAATCTCTTTCAAAAATCAGTCCATCAAATACACACAACTTGCAAAGCAAATGAAGAAATTTGGTCTAGTAAAAATCTTAATTTTTATAACAGGAGCCAACAACAGACTTTTATAACTAATTCTAGATAACTAAGAAGCTGTTTATTGAGGTTATATCTCTATTGTCCCTTTCTCCCTCTAGTGCACATCTTGCTTTAGCTACATCAGTATTAGTTCTTTTATAATAATGGAGAAAAGGTATTAAGTTTGCTCCTTCTGGAAGCACTGTCTTAAAATTTTGATAAATCAGGTAGTTCAAACAGATCGCCAAAATGATATTATAGATAATTCATGGATTATACTAACTGCCAATCAAACATTAATGACTATAAACAAAACTGTTCTATATTTTGTACAATAAATTTTCTTTTAGATAAATGCACGGAAAGAGGATGATTCTGTTAGTTAAAGAGATATTTGACAAAATTTTTAAAACTATGACAATCTCCTAATATTAGGAACAGTGCTTTCAATATAGCATTTTTTTCAAAGTGTAGTTTATACCATGATATGAGGAAACCAAACTCATAACTGGGTATGAAGGACCATCTACCTGAATGTCTGGAGGAAGCTTTCTTCTTTTATACCTGAGAAGCCAAACATTTAATTTGGTTATTTAGTCTTAAACTTGCTCCTACTCCTTGCTCCCTGGCTCATTTCAGTATTCCTGCAATCTCCAGACTATACTAACTGGATACGCAAAGCACCAGGAAAGTTAAAGATTATTTTGAGACCAAAATAAATAGGCAAACACCTTTGAATATATGTTGTCATTTAGTCTGTGCTGGGTCTAGATTGTAATTTATTTAAAAGTGAAGTTTACATGTTTTATTTATTAAAGAAATGTAGGGCATTTCCATGTCCATAAATGTGCAGTGATATAACTTGGGGAAAAAATAAGCTTTCAAGTAAGATAGATCTGCAATTAACATTACATCTTTTAGAGAGATATTGGAAAAACTTTGGACAAGCTTACAATTTCAAATCTCTCTTCCCAAGTATAAATGAAAATATTTGTACATATTCAAATATTTTCCATAGGGACATTTATTAGAAATATATAAACTTAAGTGCCTTGTGATATCTGGCATTTAGAATTGCTTAATAATCATAGTTATTGTTTTTAAACATAATATAAAAATAAAAAGAAACATATATTGATAAAATAAATGATAATGTAAAAACAGTTATATATCCTGAAATGTTAATAAAAATTAAGATTCAAATTAGGCTTGAAATAAAGTTATTTAATAAAGAAATATGGGTGTAAAGTCAAATCCTGGTGAGCGCTCATACTTTGAATAGTAGGCTTCTGAGAAGCAAAAGCAAAATTATTATGCCTCTTAAATGATTTATACTCTGTACGCATTAAGATACTCAGCATTTCTTCTTGTCTCCCTTTGTCTGTGAATATACACTTAACAGTCTCATTTCCCCTTCATGTCTTCCTTTTTTCCCCTTCATACTAACAATGGCCTGTAACTACAAGAAAAATTATTTTCAGGTAAAAGCTTTTTTAATAGATCCTTCAATGAAAATTATAATTACTTTAAAACAGTAAAATATAATGCTAACAGGTAATACTCAGAAAAAGTTTTCCTAAACATTTCATTAACTCTTCAGTGATATTTTCTGAAGCTTTGAGTTTCCCCCTTTAAAGAACTGATATGTAAAATAGATCCACTTTTTCACTACTACTAAGCGCCAATTCAATCCCATATTTTATTATTGTAAGGATAAATAAGTGGGAAGATGGATGATGTAAAGTACTCAAATGAATACACCTATGGGAAGTAATAATTTTTCAGACCACTACAACATGTGACCTGTTATCATTCTACAGAATACAATGCAAACACACAACTCTAAGAATTAAGGTAAAAAAATATTTCAACTGAGTGAACACATAGCTCTGGCCTTAGAGTTAGCTCTCATTATATACTGTTGACACTGTATTTGTCTATGTGCCTCTTAATGTTCAGCTCCTGGGAGGCTAAGAAAGGTTATTGCTAAATTTTGTGTAGGCAACACTGATATAAAAATAAAAATTAGAATTTTATTTTAAAATAATACAATGTGCCAAAGCTATTCTACTTTACATAGATTATTTCACTTAATCTATTCAACAGCTTAATGTTTTATGTATTATTTTTATTTTCCTCACTTTACAGTATGAAATAAGATTTTAAAAGGTTAGATAATTTACACACCTATGTTGAACATCAATGCTGTTATGATAACAGCATTATTGACAATAGCTAAAATTATAGAAGTCACGTAAGTGTCCATTGATTGATGAATGGATTAGACAAAGATGATAAATGCATACAATGGAATATTGTTCAGCCTCAAAAAAGCGGAAAACTTTCACGTATTCTACAATACAGATGTACCTTGAGAACATTCTGCTAAGTGAAATAAGCCAGTCAAAATAAGACAAATGCCATGTGATTCCACTTATATGATGTATTAGAGTCATCAAAATCATGGAAACAGAAAAGTTGAATTGTGGTTTCCAGGACCAGGGAAAAGGAAAATGGGGAGTCATGGTTTAATGAGTACTGAGTGTCATTTTTACAAAATGTAAAGAGTTCTGTAGATCAATATTGGTGATAGTTTTACAATAATATGAATGTACTTAATTTAAAACCATTGAACTATACACTTAAAATGATTAAGGCAGTAACCTTTATGTATGTGTATTTGATCAGTTTTAAAAACTGGGGAGGGAGGCTAGATAGCTTGACTGAGGGCACCCGGTTAGCACTCAGGAAGTCTAATACTGGTAACCAATGTCAACATCATGGTTTTAAACTGTCTTTTTATAGATGATGCACTGCCCTAAACTTGAGAGGGTATTCTCTGAGAATCCAGTAGTAAATTCTTTTTCAGTGGGGTCTTTGAAAGCAAGCTATTCTCACTAGTAAGCCAGAAGAATTTTTTGAAAATACTTAGAATATTAACTTTTTATTTCATGGTGCCTACTTAAACATCGTACCTGAGATGTCCTGTTCATGAGTGTTTTCAGAGAAGATTTTTATGACAGTCTCTGATGCACATAATCACATCAAGTTATTAGGTTTTAAAAACTGTGTTTTGTACTTGATTAGCTAAAACAGTGTCTATTTTACTTCAGTCCAATAAATAGTTATTGAGTGCCTGCTATGCATCAGGCACTGATCACTTTGTAAGTTATATAAATGTCTAATCACTGGGCTGTTCACCTGAAACTAATATAATATTATACATCAACTGTAATTTTAAAAATATAAAAAAAAAAACAATTCCAGTGTATTACTTTGTGAATAAGGACACTGTGAAACGGGAATCCAGAGGAACATTTGACTCACCATAGAGGGCAGAAAGAAGCAATCCAGATTTCCTGACATTACAAGGACATGTCTCAAAGGATGACAGGGATGAGCCAGATAGAAAATCAAGCATGCTAGGGTGAAGCAAGCACATGAGAAAAGGCACAGGCAAACCTGATACTTTTATGAAGTCTGGCTTCAATGAACACTACAGTTAAGGCTGTGGGAAAGAAGAATAAAAAAACAAACCAGGCTAAGGAGTTATGCTTTGTAATGGAGAGTACCTGGGTGCTTTTAATTTGCAATGTGACATCACACTATTAAAGTCCATGAAATATCACCCTGGTTCACATGTGGATGAATTGGAAAGAAATATAACATTATTTTCCTGAGCTTTACTTCTCAGTACCCTTTGGTTGTGTGTATTTGACCGAAGAGAGCATTATAAAATTGAAGACTAATTAAATAATTTCATGAACACAGGAAAATAGTGCTTTAAAAATATATAATGGAATGAACAAATGGGAGAGAAAATGTGGTACTGACTTCTAGTTTGCACTTCAGAAGAAGAAAAACGTAAGAAAGTAAGAGGAAGGGTGTTCAGATGGCAGGTCCGTTAGGCAATCTCTCGTGACCTACATATATGTCCCGTAAGTGAAAGGGATCTTCTATCAACTGGGCCACCCAATTGCTTTAATAGAGCCCACCCACATCACTGAACAATTGAGAGATGATTCATTCAACATATGTAGTGATTGTCTAACACTTGTTAACATTTTGGAACATTGAACCTTTTAAAAAGGGGTTCTAAAAATAATCATGAAACATCATCTCTCAAGTACATCATAGTGTTACACACCTGTGTATAATCTAGAAAGCGCTGCTAGGAGATTTTCCCCAACCATCCCTCTGCACACACACGCACACAGAGAGAGAGAGAAGTGAAGAAATAAAATCTCTTTAGTCTTAAATTCCCAAGATATTTTATCCTTTCATATAACTAATTACTCTCTCTTTTTATTAATGATGTGCTACTGTTATTATGTGCTATGTATCAAGCTTCATATTATGCATTTTACAAACATCATTTAACTTAATTGTTGAATTAATTTAATTAATTGTTCTTATCTTGTGGCCCCTTTCCTATATGATGACATGAAGGCAAAATTTGTGTTTTTTTCTCATACATGAGATGTAATATCTGCACATGGATCCTTTTAGAGAGCAAGCACCATTATTATTCAATATGTCTTTAGGTGAACGAATGAATAAAAAGCCTTTACAAAGGCATTAGATTTTACTCTTAAACCAACTATTCTATTGGTAAACTTTAAGTTGTGGTTATGTAGAAAGAATTATGAATTCTCCATTGGCACACTTTTTGCAACAATTACCGTTTTCTTCATTCATCCAATTACATAATAAAGGAGACTTTTAAACCATAATTCAGGTAACTGTTAACAAAGCTGCAGTCCCAAATATGGCCCTAAAAGTACTTAAAATTATTCTTAGTTAACTTTTATTGAGCAATAATTCATATAAAATAAATTTTAGATGTTTAAAATGCATCATTTAATGTCTTGACATTTCATTTCTTAAAATTACCATTTCAATCAAGATAATAAACATTTCTATCACCCCTAAATTTTTCTTAATTCCTCACTTTAAGCCCTTCCTCCTGTACCTTTGTGATCCTGTCCTCTCCATCTTCAGGTGACCACCAATCTGCTTTCTGACCCTAAATATTAGTTTGCATTTAGTAAGATTTTATATAAATGGAATCAAAATTGAATCAAAGAGAGTCTTTTTCATCTTCTCCTTCTTTTTCTTCTCCTTTTTTTCCTTCTCTTTCTCTTCCCCTCCTATTCTCCTCCTCCATCTCCTTCTTTTTCTTCTTGGTCTGCTCCATTTCATTCAGAATGATTATTTTGATATTCATTCACATTGTTGCCAGTATCAGTAATTAATTCATGTGTATTACTTAGTCGTATTTCATTGCATAGGTATGTCACAATTTATACACCCTTTCATCTGGTGATTAATAGTTCCCCTGTTTCTAAATTTGGGCTTTGAACTTTTCTATACAAGCCTTTTTGTATGGACATATGCTTTTATATCCTGTGGGAAAATGCCAAGAATTTTAAGCAACTGTTAAACTGTTTCCTAAAGTAACTTCCTGAATTTAAATTCACATCAGTAATGTATAAGAGTTCCATATCCAAAATGCTGATGGTCAGTGTCTTGAAATTTACCTTTTCAAATGGGTGTATAGCTCTATTCCATGGTAGCTATCATTTTAAGCTCCTTTTAATGTGTTTATTTTTGTCCATAGATACACTTTTTTGATAAACTCCCTGTTCAAACAATTTGCCTATTTTTCTTCTGGGCTGTTTGCTACATTTGAATTTTGAGAATCATCTATTTATTTTGAATATCAGTTTTTATTACATATATATAAATTTAGTAACTATTTTCTCCCAATCTCTGACCTATATTTTTAACTTAGTATCTTTCAAGGAGCAAAAGTTTAAATTTTGAAAATTCCAATTTACAAACTTATTTTATTTTGCTGTTGGTGTAGTGTATAAGACATCTGTATTTAACCCAAAAATTGCAAAACATATTTTAGAAGTTTTATGATTTTTGGTTTTACATATAAGCTTACAATAAAGTTTCAGGTAATATTTTATATGGAGCAAGATATACATCAAAAATTGTTTAAACATATGCTTACTCAACATCATGTGTTTAGAAGACTGTCCCACTCAGTTGTCTATTAAATCATGTAAAAAATCAGTTGTCCATCTGTGTATGGCTCTATTTCTGGAACATCTCCACTTTTTGTTGACCTGTTGTTTATGTTGATATCAGTGCATCACCATCTTCATTACTATAGCTCTATAATAATGCTTGAAATCAGAGAATGTTAGTTCTCCAAATTTTTTATTCTTTATCCAAGTAATTTTGAGTTTTTCTATCCATCACATGACCATATTTATTTTAGAATGTTTAGCAATTTCTTCCCAAAGGGGGGTAGGATTGAGGGTGGAAGGTGGGGGTAGGGGAAGAGTATTGAGGGGAGGAAATTGAGACAACTGTACTTGAAAACCAATAAAAATTTTTTCAAAAAATATAGCCTGGAATTTTGGTCAATACAGACAGTTACAATTACTTTACCAATCTTGATTTTTTTCTTTATCTGTTTTACAGAGTAGGAATGCTATTAAAATTGGTAAATAGAAGCAGTGAATAACTTTTTAATTTTTTAATTTTTATTTTTTATTGTTATTTAAGTACAGCTGTCTCCATTTTCCCATGCCACTCTCATCCCTTCCCCCAAACCCCCACCTCCCAACCTCAATCCTACCCTGCTTTGGCTTTGTCCATGGGTCCTTTATACATGTTCCTTGATGGCCTTTCCCCTTCCTTTGGGGATTATCACCCTCTTCCTCTTTGGTTACTGTCAGTTTGTTCTTCATTTCAATGTCTCTGGTTATAATTTGCTTGTTTGTTTCTTTTGTTGATTAGCTTCCACTCATAGGTGAGATCATGTATTTGTCTTTCACCTCCTGGCTTATTTCATTTAGCATAATGCTCTCCAGTTCTATCCAAGCTGTGGCGAAGGGTAGGAGATCCATTGTTCTTTATGCTGTGTAATATTCCATTGTGTAAATGTACCATAGTCTTTTCATCCACTCATTTATTGATAGGCACTTAGGTTGCTTCCAGCACTAGGCTATTGTAAATTGTGCTGCTACGAACATTGGGGTGCATAGATTCTTTTGAATTGGTGTTTCAGTATTCTTAGGGTATAATCCCAGCAGTGGAAATGCTGGGTCAAAGAGAAATTCCATTTTTAGTTTTTTTTCTTTCTTTGAGGAAATTCCATACTGCTTACCACAGTGGCTGCATCAGTCTGCATTCCCACCAACAATGTACCCAACAATATAGGGTTCCCATTTCGCTACAACTTCACCAGCACTTGGTTTTTGTTGATTTGTTCACTATTGTCATTCTGACAGCTGTGAAATGGTATCTCATTGTGGTTTTAATTTGCATCTCTCTAATGGCTAGTGATGCTGAGCATCTTTTCATATGTCTCTGGGCCTTCTGTATGTCCTCCTTGGAGAAGCATCTGTTCAGGTCCTTTGCCCATTTTTTAATTGGATTGTTTGTGTTCCTGGAGTGGAGTCATATGAGTTTTTAATATATTTTCGAGATCAAACCCTTGTCTGAGGTATCATTGGTAAATATATTCCCATATGATTGGTTGCCTTTTCATTTTAATGCTGTTTTCTTTAGCCATCTCATTTGTTTATTCTTTCCTTTACATCCCTTACTCTAAGGGGCATATTGGTGGAAATATTGCTGCATGGAATATCTGAGATTTTCCTGCCTACATTTTTCTCCAGGACATTTATGGTGTCACAAATTATTTAAGTCTTTTATCCATCTTGAGTATATTTTTGTGTATGGTGTAAGTTGTTGGTCGAGTTTCAACACTGAAGAAAGAAATTAAGGGAGAGACAAATAAATGGAAGCATATACCATGTTCATGGATTGGAAGAATTAACATCATCAAAGTGTCCATACTACCCAAAGCAATTTATAGATTAACACAATCCCTATTAAAATACCAATGATGTATTTCACAGATATAAAACAAACATTTCAAAAATGTATATGGCAGTATAAAAAACCCTAATAGCTTCGGCAATTTTGAGAAAGAACAAAGTAGGAAGGATCACAATGCCTCATGTCAAAATATATTACAAGGCCACTGTAATCAAAAGTCTGGGACTGGCATAAGAACAAACACATAGACCAATGGAACAGAATAGAGAGCCCAGAAATAAATCCTTGTCTCTATGGTCTGTTAATATTTGACAGAGAGGGCACTAGCATAAAATGGAGTAAAGATAGCCTTTTCAACAAATGGTGGTGGGAGATCTGGACAGTACATTAAAAAAATTAAAGTAAAAATTTTATTTTCCTCTTCATTTTAGTAAGAAAACAATCAGTCTTTCACCACTGAGAGTGATGTTATCTGTATTGTTGTTCTTGTTTGCTTTTGGAGATATTTATAAATTGAAACTTTTCTATTCAAAGTTTGCTAAGAGAATTTATCAGAAGTATATTCAGGTCATCAATATGAAAAATTGCATTGATGAATGAAATTGAACTTTAATTCCCAGTATAAATGCCTCTTGTTCATTATGTATTACTATTTTTGCATATTATTTGGTTTAATTGACTAAAATTTTGTTTAGAACTTTTGCATATTTGCTTTTATGGAACATTGCTCTTTTTTCTGGCAATATTTTTGTTTGCTTATGATATTAGGGTAAGTCTGGTCTCATAGAATGTGTTGGAAAGTATTTCCCCCTTTTAAATATTCAGGAAATGTTTGAACAGAATGAGTGAAAAAAATTGGACAGAATGCATTCTTTATGTATATAGTAGAAATCACCACTAAAGTCATCTGGGCTGGAATTTTTCATTGTGGGAAAGTTCTTATCTACACTAAAAAGCACTTTTCTTTGAGTGAATAATTGTAGTTTGTGTTTTTAAAGAAATCTGTTCATTTTTCCTCAGTTGTCAAATATCTTGGTGCACAATATTTTGAAATATTTATTTTTTATCACCTAGTACCTACGGTGACTATAATAGTGGTGTCACTCCCTTTTACTGGTAATTTGGTACTACTATTGTTTTTCAGATCATTCTGGCTAGATATTTATAAATTTTATTGATATTCTCAAGGAACCAGCTTTAGCATATTGTTTTTTTCTTTTTCTTGTTTTCTATTGCATTGATTATTATTCTGATTTTTGTTTTGTCTTCTATGGATTTTGTTATTAATATGCATAGTTTTCTAATTTCTTAAAGTAAAAATACTAATTTAATTTTTATCTTTTTCTAATACACAAAGTACTGTGCTTTTTTTACCTCAGGTAATTCCAAGTAATGCTTTAGTAGCATACCACTTACTCTGTTACATTTTTTATTCAGTTCAAAATAATTTTTTCTAATTTTCATTTTGATTTTACATTTTACACATTGAATATTTACAGGTATATTATTTGATTTATAAGTAATTGGAACATTTTTAGATATCTTTGTTACTTTTTAAATATATGTTATTGATTATGCTATTAAAATTGTTCCATTCCCCCTTTTTATTCCATCTGCCCTGCACCCCCCCACCCATACCCCCCACACCCCTAGTTCATGTCCATGGGACTTACATATATGTTCTTTGGCTTCTACATTTCCTATACTATTCTTAACCTCCCATTGTCTATTTTGTACCTACTATTTATGCTTCTAACTCCCTGTACCTTCTCCCCCATTCTCCTCTATCCCCCTCCTTGCTGATAACCTTCCATGTGATCTCCATTTCTGTGATTCTGTTCCTGTTCTACTTGTTTGCTTAGTTTTTTTGTCTTTGTTTTTAAGTTTCAGTTGTTGATAGTTGTGAGTTTGTTGTCATTTTACTACTCATAGTTTTGATCTTCTTTTTTCTTAGATAAATCCCTTTAACATTTCACATAAGAAGGTCTTGGTGATGATGCATTCCTTTCACTTGACCTTATCTGGGAAGCACTTTATCTTCTCTTTCATTCTAAATGATAGCTTTGCTGATAGAGTAATCTTGGATAAAGGTCCTTGCCTTTCATGACTTGGAATAGTTTCCAGTCCCTTCTTGACCACAAGGTTTCTTCTGAGAAATCAGATGATAGTCTTAGTGGGACTCCTTTGTAGGTAACCATCTCCTTTTCTCTTGCTGCTTTTAAGATTCTCTCCTTCTTTTTAGTCTTGGGTAATGTAATTATGATGCGCCTTGGTGTGTGCTTCCTTGGGTCCAACTTCTTTGGGACTCTCTGAGTTTTCTAAACTTCCTGGAAGTCTATTTACTTTGCCAGATTGGGGAAGTTCTCCTTCATTATGTTTTCGAATAAGTTTTCAATTTGTTGTTCTTCCTCTTCTCTTTCTGGCACCCCTATGATTCAGATGTTGGAACATTTAAAGTTGTCCCGGAAGTTCCTAAGCCTCTCCTTATTTTTTTGAATTCGTTTCTTCATTCTGTTCTGGTTGAATGTTTATTTATTCCTTGTGGTTTAAATTATTGATTTGAGTGCTAGGTTCCTTCCCTTCACTGTTGGTTACCTATACACTTTCCTTTATTTCACTTTTCATAGCCTTACTTTTTCCTTTATTTTGTGACCCTAGTCAAATATTTCTGTGAGCGTCCTGATTACCAGTGTTTTGAACCTGCATCTGATAGGTTGGCTATCTTTTCATTGCTTATTTCTATTTCTGGAGCTTTGATCTGTTCTTTCATTTGAGCCATATATATTTTTTATTTTATTATATATATATAAATATATATTTTATATATACAATAAATATATATTTTATAATATTATATTATGTTTGTATTATAATATATTGTATATATTTTGTCTATATTGCACACATTGTATAACATGTATATATTATAATATTACATATTATATATAATAAATATAAATTATATATTATACATATATATATAATATATATATTTTTGGCGCACCTGTTATGTAGTAAGGGGTGGGCCCTTAGGTATTTGCCAGGTCTGGGCAACCCACATCACAATGTCACTGCGTTGTGGCACTGCATGTGAGGGAGGGATCAGAGAGGGGACAGTGCTGCTTGTTAAGCTCTAGGTCAGATTATCAACAAACATTTGAGTTGCTGTAGCCTTCTGACTATTGTGAATATCACTCCTCTGAACCTGGGTGCACAAATAATTCTTTAAGATCTTGCTTACAATTATTTTTGATATATTATCACAAGTGGGATTGCTGAATCATATGATAGTTATATTTTTAATTTTATGAGTAATCTCCATACAGTTTTTCATAGCAGTTGCAACCTTTAACCATATTAAACAGTGAAAGTGTTCCAAGTTCTTCATATCTTCACCAAAACTTGTTATTATCTGTGTGTTTCGTTGTTGTTGTTGTCATTATTGTGTTTTTTGTTTTTGTTTTTAATAATAGTCAGTCTGGAATGAGGTGATGATCTGTTGTGGTTTTAACTTGTATTTCTCTGTTAATGTTAAACACCTTTTCATAGATTTTTTAGTCATTTTCTTTGGAGAAATGTCTCTTCAATTCTTTTGCTTATTATTTTTATTGTTCAAGTACAGTTGTCTCCATTCTCCCTCTACCACTCTCCCCCATCCCACGTACCCCCATTTCCCACCCTCTATCATACCCCCCCTTTGGCTTTGTCCATGGGTCCTTTACACATACTCCTTGATGACCTTTACCTTTTTTGTTCATTTTAAAAATTAGGTTATTTGTTCTTTTATTGTTTAGTTGGGGGATTTTATATAATCTGGATATAGAGTGTATTTTATGGATTTACTCTTTATTAGATGTACCATTTTCAAATATGTAGTCCCTTTCTAAAATTTACATATTTACTCTCTTGCTTTTATTTTTTGATGCATGAAGGTTGTTAAGTTCAATATATTCTTATTTATCTACTTTTGCTTTTATTGCCTATAGCTTTTCAACTGGTCTCTGAGTTCTCACAGAAATATCCTGGTCCGTATATTGTTGTTAACTCAGTGTTGCTATAGGGGAAAGCGGGATTGTAGCTTCCTAATCTATCATCATTTTGATATCAGTACTTAATGTATTTTAGAGCCCTGTTATTAGGTGCGTAAACATTTAGAATGTTATGTCCTTTTGATAAATGCAGTCTTTTATTATTATAAAATACCTTCCTTTATCCTTTGCTATATTCTTTCCTCCAAAATCTACTTTCTGTTCATATTAACATGCTGCTCCAGGTTTATTTTGATTTATGTAAATGTATATATTTTAAATTATTTTATTTATAACATTTTTGTCTGCATGCATAAAGGGCATATCTTAGAGACACGGTATAGATAGGTCTTGCTTATCTGACAGTCTTTCCTTTTTTTTCAATCTTTCCTTTTTAATCAAAGTTTTTAGAATACTTACATTTCATAGTATTAGCCATATACTGTTGTTGAACTCTCTTCTCTGGCTCTTGTTTTTTATTTGTGTCATGTATTTTTGTTAGCTTTTACTCATTTTTGCCTTAATTTAGATTATTGTATATAATTTTTATGAATACATTTCACCTACTTTTGGTTTAATTAGATAAAACACATCATCGTGTGATTTTAATTGGTTACCTTAAGGTTTACAATACACAATTTACTTAAGGAGATACTGCATTATTTTATTTATTGCATAAAAGCTTATAATAATGGACTTCCTTTTCTTCCCTCTACAATTTTTGACTAATGTCACCATCGTTTATCATTTCTAGTGTTCTTAATATTTTTGTAAAGATTCAGATTTCCATCTGGTTTCATATTTCTTTGACCTGAAAACTCTTTTAATATTCCTTATAGTGAGGGCCAGGTGATAATGAATTTTTCAACTTTTAGGTGTCTAAAATATCTTTTCATTCACTTTTAGTTTTGAAAGACAAATCTTGCTGAATGTAGAATTCTATTTGACAGTTTCTTTTTTCTTTTTGCACATGAAAAAGTTGTTCCATGCTCGTCTTACATACATTTATCTCCATGATAAATCTGTCATTCTTATCTTAGTTACTCTATATCTCTTCTTCCCTTCTGGCTTCATTTAGTTTTTTTCTTTGTCACTATTTATAGAAAATTGATTATGATGTGTTTTGGTATTACTATCACTCTGAGTTCTTGAACACGTTGGATTTATAATTTTATGATATTAAAAACATTTTAGAATAAATGACCATCATTTATCAAAGATTTTTTTTCTGTGTCCCTTTCACTTTTACCTCTCTTTTAGGAACTTCAGTTGTACACATATTAAATCACTAAAGTTGTCACATAGTTCATTGATATTCTCTATACTGTTTTCCACATTGGCTTCACCAGTTTGCATTCCCACCGACAATGCAAAAGAGTTCTCCAAATCCTCCTCAGAACTTGTTGTTTGTTGATTTATTGAAGATAGCCATTCTGACAGGTGTGAGATGTTGTCTGATTGTGGTTTTAATTTGCATTTCTCTGATGATTAGTGATGTTGAGCATCTTTTCATATACTTATTGGCCATCTATATGCCCTCTTTGGATAAATGTCTGTTCAGGTCCTTTGCCCAGTTTTTATTTGAGTTGTTTGATTTTTGGTGTTGAATTGTATAAGTAATTTATAAATTTTGGATATTAACCCCTTATCAGATATATGAGCAAATATGTTCTCCCATTCTCTGAGTTGTCTAAAAATTGTCCTTTATGTTTGTTTTATTTTGTATGACTTCTTCAAGTTCACTTTTTTAAATATCATCCATGAAATTTTTCATTTCAATCATTGCATATTTAAACTACAAAAGTTCGGTGTTTTTTACATTGGCTATATTTCTACTTTATTTGTTAACACAAGGAATACAGTTATAATTATACAATTATACAATTATTTTAACATCCTTAAGTATTAAATATAACATCTCTGTCAATTTAGGTTCAATTTCAATTGATTAATTTCATACATGTCATATTTACTTGTTGGGTGTTTTTGTTTGTTTGTTTGTTTGTTTGTTTGTTTTTTGGGTTTTTTTTATTTTTTTGCATGCTTGGTAATTTTTTTAGGTTCTTGACATTGTGAATGTTCCCTATAGTGGACATCAAATATTTTGCATTCTTTTAAGTATTCTTGACATTTGTTCTCAAATTTAGTTAAATTACTTGGGGACACCTATAACCATTCTGGGCCTTGCCTTTCTGATTTGTGAGGTGCATATGAAGAAGTGATCAATCTAGGATAAATTATTAATCACAGTGAAGTAAGTAATTTTTAAGTACTTAATCTAATATTCAGTAAATGATTGTGTTTTCCAGTGGAGCTCATGTCCATAAGCACTATTCCTTTCTCTGTGTTTCTCTATAAACATTTTATCTCTAATATTTTCAGATTATTCTTTTTTTTTTTACTTTGATAGTTTCCTCTCATGCAAGTACTGATGAGTACCCATCTGAATACCAAAGAAGATGCTCAAGAAATATCAAGTTTTATCCATCTATCAACCAATCTATCTAGAAAACTGTCCTTAGAATTCTAGTTGCCTTGGCCTTCTTTCCAACTCAAGAGTTCCACTGTATTCTGCCTGGGTTTTTCCTCCATGTGCCACACCTTAAGGTTGTAAACTGAAAAAAAATGTGGTACTTACATTGTTTTTTTTATCTCTTAAGTGTGAATGTCTTTTTTTATATCTAAAATGTCTTTCAAATCATTGTTTTCTATATTTCATTTTCTTAATTTTTGTAGTGATAGGGCAAATCCACTCTCTGTTAATTCATTTTGTACCATTATCTTTTGAAAAGCTCTTTCTTATTTATTTCCAATTAATAGTCTATTATATAAATAGTGTGATATATGAAACCATAATATTTTTCTTTTGTAGTTAATTATTTCACTATTCTCTCAATTAGATAATGAACCTGTGTTCCATTGAATAAAAGTATCTGCAGATTTGAAGGTTATTTTATTTTAAGGACAGCAGTAAAACAATAATGACAGGTGTTTCTGAAATTTATTTCAGTACCTTGGTAAAGACCCATGGGATGTTGTATGCAAATGAGAAATCTTAAGAATAACTATATCTTTTACTCTTCATAGAAAAGAATTAGTGACAATTAAATAAGCATCAGCACAAATATACAAGCAGCTAATGAAGAAACACTTTATTTGTTGTTCACATTTAAGTATGTTAAATACTTTTAATAATCTGGAAATTTAAATTTGTTTATATATATGCATCTATTTATTAGAAAATTTGGAATTAACTTCAACAATGCCCATTCTAATAGACTTAGGTCAAAGATGTGTAAGATCACATATTTCTAAGGATTCTTTGATAAAATCACCCAATAAAACAGTATATTTTTGCAGGGTATTGGTTATCTCCCGTATTTTGACTTGTTAGTTTTTTTTTTTCTTTTTGGTCTTACATAATGAATTGAGAAACAAAGGTGGGAAATGGGATTATTTTCTGTTGATGTATATTGTTTTGCCTGAAGATAAAATATCAAGATTTTAATTCTGTGCTCATATTAGAATTAAGCACTGTGAATTTTTCTCTGAGATATTAAAATTTTGATTGCATAAAGAATTGTACAAAATTCAATTGTTCTTGGAAACTCTTTCAGGTTTGTCTGACAATTCCATGATGTCTAGATCTTGGTTTATTTCGATGAAAGACAAAAGAGCAATGTAAAGAAAGCTATTATGAGAAAAGTCTATTAGTAACATTTCAATAAAACTTAGTAGTCTGAAAGTGCTCACAGCTATTTTGAAATAGTTAGAATTGACCTTAGTGTGTTATACCAAAAAATGGTCTGTGGTGTTTAGTATATTAGATATAACTGTTGCCATTATAAGAGTTAATTTTTAAAATGCAACTCTCGTTATTATTGCTTACATTTAATACAGAAGTTAATGACATAAATACAGGACAAACATTCTATGTTCATAAGTCAACCATGTTGAAAAGATTGTTATTACATATCAGCAGATGAAGAGTACCCAATGGCAACTGGATGAGTGCATGAGTGAACTTCTGTGAAATGGAGCCATGACAAAGAAGATAAATGAATGCTATCCAGTGTTTCAGCATGTCTGTAACTCCAATTTTATTATAGCAAGAACAGGTCTAAAGAGGCAAACTGAGATCCGACTTCTGTCTGGTGTAAAGAAAAAGAATCTTGACACTTACTCTGCAACTTCATTCTGTAGAGAGAATATCATAATTCAGAGCCAAGAGGAGAGAAATGCACTCTTTCAGTTACTGTGCCACCATCATGCTTTTCAAGGATACCTGAAGCAATCATCAAGCAGCTGCCATCAAAATGCTCAAAACCCACAAATACACACAAGAAGTGTACACATGTGTTTGATTTGCTTTGCTAGTAAGATCAGGGAAACAACAGACAGCTTATTTGGATTTGATGCTGTATTCACTTAGGTTTACTACTGACCTACAATTAAGAGGAGCAAAGGATATGTGCTAGATAAACATAAAAGTAAACAGACATAGCTTCTTGATTTGCTTTTTTCTGAAAGAGTGCCCAGAGTTCACATTCAATGCAGTCTGAATGTAGGGAAGAATATACGACGTTAGGATCAGAGCTGCAAACCTTTTTGGCTTCTATGTCATCAAATTTAAGTGTTCATCTTCACCATACACACAAATTCTTCACCTTCCATTTCTGTACTTCCTTTGTCAGTCAAGGAATTCCTAGTAAATACTCACTTTTCTCTTCAAGTCTAGACCAGGAGAGGTATGCTGTTTCCCAATACAAGCTATAAATCTGCAGAGAACTTCAACTATATGAGGAGAAAGGAAGACGGCATTTAACATAATATCCTTCATCAAAGCTTGTCACAGTTTAACTACTGTGTTTATTTTTCACGCACAACACAAGAACAGAATGCTTGGGGAATTATGGCTTAATAGAAGTCATTATGTTTTTACCGGTCTCTCTTTACTTATTTGCTCTAATTTACCCTCACTTTCCTGATTAAACAACTAAAATTTACTGATTGTATTTTAATTTTCTTTTGAAGATTATTTCTGAACTTCCATTCTGAATTTCAGGATACGTTGTACTATACAGTAGACTCAAAACTACATAATTAAATGGCCTTGTTTTGCTTTGTTTTATTTTTATTATTTAAATAATTTATATGATTGTGTGTATGTGAATGGTGTGATATGTACCTGTGTGTGTTTGTGTTGGGTGAAGTGATAATAATCTCTTTCTGCTAAGAGAGTACTATGTAAAAACAATTAAAATTAAATACTTTTTAAAATTCTGGTTAAGTATGGTTCATTATTGAAGAATAATAAAATTAAAAGTGATTGGCTTATGCTTCATAATAATTTTAGCATTTTGGAAAGCATTGGTTTTCAGCTTTGGCTAGGTCTAGTTACCATTTAAAAGTCATCCATTCACATGCAAAAAGGCCCATCAGGAAGACAAAGAGAAGAGGACAAATGGTAGAACCATTGTTGTAACATATACTGCCTTTCATAGAATTATTTTTGAACCATGTAATTTCATGCCAGCCAAATACTAATTGGGTAGAACAATAGAATTGTAATATGATATACTTTATCCTAAAAAAAGTGCAGAATGCCTTTCACATTTTATCTTTCAGAACTTTGAACTGGGGATTAGAGAGGAAATGAAGCACTTAGTGGTGAGAACACAAGCTCTCTACCGCCCACTCAGTGATGGCTGTTTGTCTCCAGTGAGCAGCCACCCCAGTCTGGAGATGAAGTATATGATTTCCTCATTTTTCGTCCCCACTTCTACATTATTTTCCCTCCCTACAAGTTAAGCTTGAAATATAACACTACATTCTTCCTCCTACTTCATGTTGCTGCCGCTTACCAACTATCAGATCCCTCTCCCTTTTGCCATTATTTTAAGAGATTTTAATACTTGTATACATGATTTTTTCAATACCCTGGGCTCTCAGTTCTTGCGAATGCTTATGTCCTATGGTTTTGTTGTTATTTCCTATATCTGGTCACAACCAATGATCAAACATCCTTCTTTTCAAACACCACCAACTAGAACCTTGGTTCTCACAGTCCTTTGACCTTATAGGAAACTTCAGCTTATTAATTCTACTATATTTTTACTCTATTACCCTCCACCTCACCCTGTTATTTAAAATAATTTCTGTAGCCAGCAGATATACAAAATTTCTTCTATGCTTGTTCAACATCTATTCTTCCCTTTCTCCATTTCAGTTATTTGTAAAACCACATTCCAGTCTAGATTTTATCCAGTCCCTGTCTCCTTCATACCTATAGTTGTACAACCACTAATGGAACTAATCGTGACTGGAGAAAAGCAAGCATCAATCAACATTGACAGATTCCACTTTAAGTTTATGATCACTAGCCCTAAACTGGCCCTTAACTCTGTCTGGTAACGACAGTCACACTATTTTCTTAGTGCTTTCACTCTCCCTTTTCCTCTTTTCCTCTCTCCTCAAAGTTCCAACACCTCCTTCATTCACACTCTGCACTGGTTTCCTTGATTCTTACTTCAGTTAGAAAATAGAAGGAGTCAGGAGATATGCCTGCAGGCTCCCACAGCCTACTGGAGATGAGTTTGTACTGTTTTCCTTTTTCCCTTTATAGTGGTGGTCTTGCCATGCTCCTCTCTAAGGCTCAACATACCTTAGATTCTACCATCTTTGACAGTCAAGGACATTGCTCACGTAATTCTCTTCTTTCTCCTCTACATCAACACAGTTTCTTTCACTAATATATTATTTCCATCAGAGTACCAACATGTCATTACTTTTTTATTATTAAAAAAAAAACTTACCCTATTTCCCTCTCCAGCTCATGTTCTTAACCTCCCGACATTAGGGTGTCTCATAAGAATTATTTGTATTTGATTTTCCCTCCTGTTTTTCTCTTAAATTCACTGTATTGAAATTCACCTGTATTCTGTGATCAAATCTATTACTATTAATGCACTTCATGACCTCTACATTACTAAAACCTTAAATATAAGATTAATATTCACATCTCCTTTTTTCTGTGCTGTTAGAAGCAGACATAGATACATACTTTTATGGAAGAGAATGATCTATAAGTAACTGTGAGGAAGAAAACCTATTCCACTTCTTTCTTTTTCAAAAACACTTTTCACTTGGGTCCCAAGATAACACCCTACCCTGGTTCTCTTTCTACCTTATTGGCTCACCCTTATCAGTCTTCTTTTCCCTTTGTGTTTTCTTTGTATTATGTTCTTATAATGTGGGGGATACCAAAGTCTCTCTCTTCGGACCACTTTTCTGTACTCAGTCTCATGCTAATTCCATTTAGTCTGATAACTTTTAATGCCTTAAATATTGATCCTCTGCAATTTATGTCTATAGCCCTGACTTTTGTTTAGAATTTCAGAATCATATGTCCAACTATGTATCAACATTTCATGTATGTAAAAAAACATTCTTGGGGCTAATTAGCTCCTCAGTTTAATGTTCAGATGTTCAGATTTACTTCAACTTTTATTTCCATAGTTTAGCATCTTTGTGTGTATATTGAACATCATGGTAGTAAGTTGATTGGATTTGCTCAGTGGTTTCAGGATCATCACAGGTTTCCACTGAGGAGTAACTGGATTAATCGTCCCTGGACTAGTGATCTCTAGCATGTTTTAGAGAGTGAACTAAGGACAGGGGAATGAGTTTGGTCCTCCTTTGAAACAAGCACTTTTTTCCCCCTCTGAGAAGTATTCTAATTCTCTTATTTTAAAACATTTTCAATGGTTCTATTATTGCTTTAAAATTCTCTTGAGAAATGCACCCCATTGTCAATTGTACATGATGTTCTAATTTTCTATTGCCATCACCAAACTCACTGATTTAAAATAGCCTCAACTTTATAGTCAATAGTAAAAGTTCTGCATTATCCAATTAAGAGTGGATAATATAGGGAAAAGGGAGGAAAGATGACCATACCAGAGGGTTTCTCACTGAATTTACTGAAATGTATTTAGCCTAGAATGGCTGTCACACAATTTTTTAATCCTTTTGCTATTCCCAGTTCACTGTCTTTAACTCGTTTTTGGTGTCCCCACCCCTGGCAAATGTTCACTTCTCATATAAATGTCTCCCATACATATACCCACAGTTTCTTTGCCCTTTTTCTCTCTGGTGGATGGTGTTGGCCAAGCATCATCCGAAACCTAAGTGGACCAGAACAGGTAAAGATGGCCACAGAAAAATACTTGACCATTCTGACAAGATCGCCCTTGAGATCTCTTTTCAGAAAAATAAAACTGTGCCCTTAGCTCTGCCCGATAATCTTATCATTAATTTGGTATTCCACTCACTAAAGAACTATTTCCAACTTTTTCTTTCTTCTCCTGTCACAAAAATCTTTACTTCCTGCTCACATTCAGCTGATGATTTAGCTCTAAGTTCAGAGAAAGTATTAACATTATTCATGGAGGCTACAAAATAGTAATGTTTGAGTGGTTTCAGGATAGAAGTTCCTTGCTTTTAAGCCATCAGTGTGATAATATGAGAGAAAATCTCAAGGTCCTGTTTTATTTCTAGTTAAGATTCAGATAATTGTGTTTCACCAGGTTAAGAGAGATTTTTAAATCATTTTCTCTTTCTTGATTTCCTAAACTAACAGTATTCTTTGCTCTCATTGCAGCCTTTATTTTTAAGCATTTCTTATATATTATATTTAACAAAATATTTACATATTTGCAAGTGAAATGAACATCTTCCCTCCCAGATGGGGGCAGAGACACATCTGCTTTTTTGTAACTATCTTATATTTAGTGATTTCTCAACAAATGTTTTTAGAATTAAGGAAGACTGGTTGAACTCTCTCAGATGGTAATGTGGAAACACAATAACCCAATTTCCAATCTCTTCTCAAGCCCATTTAGATCCCATGGAGTAGTTTTGTGAAGCATTGTCTTTACTTCTGGTCCATGAAAGTGTGTTCAGGATATTTGTGGGTGTACAGAATAGCAGTAATTCACTTAGAAATAATGATGACTCTGCAGATAATATACAAGGTGAAACTTGAGGCTGTGGTAGTGCTCATATCCCAGAGCCACATGGAGTATGGTTTTTCCTCTGACAACTTTAGACAAAAAACTACAGAATTATTCAGAAACTCCTATTCGATAAGATGTGCTGAAAACTGGATACCGTCAAGAACAGTCTATACGTTTTCTGAAAGACACTGTTCTCTTCCACCATCACGTTATCTTTGATGTCTATGAGTTATATAATAACATCAGTTTTATGTTATTGCAGCAAATCTATATTTAATCCTAAAAATCAGTGGGAGAGATTAAGACTTTATTCTTCTTAAACGAAGTGTGTAAGTTCATAAGCAAAGACAGTATTAGTTGTTATGGTCTTAGCTCATTTAAATGTCCTGGAAGCCTTGTCAACCTATCCTAGTTTTGCTTTGCTGTGATATGTTTTTGTCTTTCTACCCTCCTCCACTGGAGACTTTATGCTTGTCCTTCACCCCTTCCAATGCAGGAATACTTTGGATGGGAGGGTGGGGAAATATATTTCCCTTCAGTAACAGTTATATATAAAGAATGGTTTGTAAAACTGGATGAAGGAACCAATTAGCTTTCTTCATTTGGGAGAGTCTAATAATATACCACTAAAAAATGGGGAGAGGAGAATGAGCCCCACTTTCCTTGAAATAAGTTGATTCATTTATGGATAGACATAAGTTAAATAAACCATTAATGGAATCTACTTTCATGGTTACTGAACCTTATCAGGATATTATATCTAACTCTTCCCATTTTCCAATTTATTAATAGATTCCACTTTAACATCCCTGAGAAAAATAGGACTAAATCATCTGCGCTTTTAGTTCAGAGCACCCAACGATTACCTCCAAAGGAAGACTTCTGAACCCTGACGTTACCATGGTAATAACTGAGTCTCAGAATCGGTTCACTTTTCCAAATCATCCAAATGTTCCTGTTTTAAAATGTCATCATTAGTAAATTGACTTCGGTTTCAAAATATGTGCATCAGTAATTCAAGGATGTTAGCAAGCTTTTTATTAGCACCCAATATAGCAATCTTAAAAGTATACATATATATACATACATATATATGTATTAGATCTATAAATTATATATAATAATACATATAATAATACATATATACATATAAGGGGTGGGCAAAAGATATACTTGTGAGTATGGGAAACAGTTTATTCTTGTATTATTTATTTATTAATTATTGTATTATTTATTTGTGTTATTTGTGGACTTACTTTTGCCCACTTTTGTTTTTATAATGTTCATAAACTTTGTTCTAACAAAAATACATTTTTTTTCACAAATTTTTGTGATAAATTTCTATTCTATCACATTAAGAGTTCGAAATGTTTTTTTCTTGCAAAGCAGACAGAAGCTTAACAAATACATATATTTACATATAATATATGAAATGTATAAATATATACTTATTTATAGTTTTCCCAAACTCATATAGTCTGAAAACAAAGTAGGACAATATATATTTGAAGTACAGCAAAAAAATACAACATTTTTCATTTTATTACTTCATGTGTCAGCTCTTCTCTGCATTTTTTATGATTTGTAATTAGAAACATAAAAGAAAGTAGTTTCAGTCCCCATTTTCTACTGCTTATAAACCTTTTCAATGTTAAACTCCCAGAAGAATGAGAATCATTTTATCCTTCTAAGGATATAGTAGCTATATTCTCTGGAGCAGTTGGGAATAATTTTGTAGAACATCATTATATAAACAATATTTTAATGTATTCAAAATATAGCACAGGAAGAACCTCAATCCTATGTACAATTCATGAAAATGAACCTCATAATTTTGGCTGTTAATTAAGTCTGTTTAAAAGTTTCTCTCTCATACTTAATACATCTTTGAAAGTAAAAATTAAAATAAATCCATTGACTAAAATGTGCTAATATGCAGTTAATTTAAAATTTGAAGTTTTTTTAATCACTCTATATCTAAAATTAATTACTGACAATGACAAGTTATTTTTTCATTGTGACAGATATAGCTAATTATAATATTGTACTTTTGGGGGGAATAAAGTTGTTTTATTTTTTAACTTTTTAAAATTGTTGTTCACCCTGGCTGGTGTAGCTCTGTGGATTGAGCGTGGGCTGGGAACCAGAGGGTCCCGGTTAGATTCTCCATCACGGCACATGCCTGGGTTGAGGGCCGGGTCCCCAGTGAGGGCCATGTGAGAGGCAACCATGCATTGCTGTTTCTCTCTCTCTCTGTCTCCCTCCCTTCCCCTCTCTCTAAAATAAATAAATAAAATTTTTAAAAAATTGTTATTCAAGTACAGTTGTTCCCATTTACCCCCACCACTCCCCTCACCACAGCCATCCCCACCTCCCTTGGTTTTATTCATATGCCCTTTATAAATGTTCCTGAAAACCCTTCTTTCTTTACCCTCATTATTCCCTCCCACCCCCCTCTGGTTACTGTCAGATTGCTCTTCATTTCAATGTCTCTGGTTATATTTTGCTTGCTTGTTTGTTTTGTTGATTAGGTTAAAGTTAAAGGTGAGATCATACGGTATTTGTCTTTCACTACCTAGCTTATTTCACTTAGCGTAACGCCTTCCAGTTCCATCCATGCTGTAGAGAAGGGTAAGAGCACCTTCTTTCTTTCTGCCGCATAATATTCCATCGTGTAAATGTGCCATAGTTTTTTGATCCACTTATTTGCCGATGGGCACTTGGGTTGCTTCTAGCACTTGGCTATTGTAAATTGTGATGCTATGAACATTGGGGTGCCTAGGTGCTTTTGGATTGGTGTTTCAGGGCTCTTAGGATATAATCCCAACAGTAGAATTGCTGGGTATAAAGGCACTTCCATTTTTAGTTTTCTGAGGAAATTCATACTGTTTTCCACAGTGGATGCACCAATCTTCAATCTCACCAACAGTGCACTAGGGTTCCCTTTTCTCCACATCCTTTCCAACACTTGTTGTTTGTTGATTTGTTTATGATGGCCATTCTGACTGGTGTGAGGTGGTATCTCATTGTGGTTTTAATTTGCATCTCTCTAATGGCTAGTGATGCTGAGCATCTTTTCATATGTCTCTGGGCCCTCGGTATGTCCTCCTTGGAAAAGTGTCTGTTCAAGTCCTTTGCCCATTTTTAAAAGGTCTTTTATTTTTAAATATTTTATTTTTATTTATTTTTAGAGAGAGGGGAAGGGAGGGAGAGAGGGAGAGAAACAGCAATGTATGGTTGCCTCTCACATGGCCCTCATGGGGACCTGGCCCGCAACCCAGGCATGTGCCCTGACTGGGAATTGAACCGGGACCCTCTGATTCCCAGCCCACGCTCAATCCACTGAGCTACACCAGCCAGGGCTATTCAAGTCCTTTGCCCATTTTTTAATTGGGTTGCTTGTCTTCTTAGAGTGGAGTCATGTGAGTTCTTTATATATTTTGAAGATAATATTGTGCTTTAAATGCTGCTTCTTTGAAATACAGAGGCTTTAAAATTATCAAAAGCTGCCTGATTATTTCTCAAGAGCAAATTTACCTCCGAAAGCATGTTTCCCCTTAAGTAGCATATCAATAGGTTAAATCCTCTATAAAGCAGTCTTTGGTGTGTGAAAGAGGAAAAAGGTAATGATTCCATCTGATTAATTTTTTGAAACATATTCTAGGACCTTATGAAATAATGTTCTTTAGAAACACTTCTGGGTTTCCAGAATTCAATGTGACTTTTTTAAGCTTCTAATTCCCAGAAAAACATATTTTGAACTCCTATTGTGGAAAAATAAAAATTTATCATCAAAATATATGAAAATAAGCACACATAGACATTTATATTGGAACAACAAAAAAACTCCTAATCATATATTGGCAGCTTAACATGCATCCTAATAAAAAGTTTAATTTCTCTCTTCCACTGGTCACTTACTTCTGTTCTGATGGGAAATCTGTCATGTGCAGTCTGGAGTTACCTAAGAGCCTATATGTACTCAGCTCAGGAGTCAAGAAAAGAGAGAGAATAAATAATCCATGATGCATACACACTCTGCCTGATAAAACCAGCTGGCTTGACTGGAGGGCATCTGAGCTACGTGGACACATCCTAACATCTAAAATGTCCAGACCAATCTGGCAACTTAATCAGAGGAAAAGTCACAAGGAAGTTTTTGTTTTGTCTTTCAGATTTTTCACTTTATACAATTTTAGAATTCTGTACTACTTAATATCTTTGATCCTATCAGGAAAAGTTAGGCAGACATCCAATTTAAGGGAGAACAGAAGAAGACACTTTCTTTTTTTGGATAACTATGTTTAAATAATAGGCTTATTATGCTTTTTATGAATCATTGTTTTAAGAGTTTTACATATTCTTACAAATGTATCCCTGCAAGTATCTGACAGGTGAAGAAATGAAGGCAATAGACAGAGGTTAATAATTAGCCCAATACAACTAAATAGCACAGCATTTGAACCCAGTAATTCAACTATGGCGATGTTGTTTTTGACAATTGCATTATATTTTTTCAGTATTCAAATAAATTAAATATTTTTTTCAAAATCCTCTTAATTGCATAAGGCCGGCATTAGTAGATCCAAATTTAAACTTATTTCATAAACCATTCTACTATATATTAATTGAATATTAAAAATTACCTAGGCTTTCTCTAAATTTCTTTCTTTATTCATTCAATAAATATTAAAAGATATGTGCCAGATCCTTTGATGAAACTGGGCCTATTGTCTGCAATCGGACAAGTATGATAGCTGCTCTAAGCTCTGAGTTCATATTTGAATGGGGCAGATGGGAACTAGTCATCATTCATGGGATGAAGATTTCAAAAGGGAAAGCACAGATTGGTATGATGTGAAGAGTACGTATGTGTGAGGGGCAAAGCAGATGCATGGAGGAAAGGCCAGCAGCAGCAAACAGAGATCATGCTGAGATTTGAAGGTGGGAAGGAGTTCCCTAGGCCGTACAGTAGAAAATGTATAATATTCCAGGACTTAAAGAAGATCAATGTGTCTGAATGAAGAGGCAATGAGAAGAGACTGAGGAGGCAGCAATAGGTCATGCAGAGTCCAAGGCCTGAGCATCGGAATGGGGACTTTACTGTGTGGGCAATGGTGAGTCATTTGATGCTTAAGACCTGGGGAGAGTCATGATCCAATAATAGTTTTTTAAAGATTCTCTGATATAAAAATTAATTGTCTTTAGATAAAAAATAAATTAATACATCAATCAGGAGATTATCACAAATGTTCAAACTCAAGATGGTGGTGGCTTATCATCAAAGGAATCAGTGGGAATGAGTTTAAGAGATTCTTTGTAGGATGAACAGGGCCCAGTGAAATGCAGGTGGGAATGCAGCAGAGTGAGGAAATAGAGGGAAAGAAAGAAGCAATTAGCAGGCCCCTTGTTCCGGGAATTAACTCATTCCTCTCTTTCTAGATTCTTAGATCTCAAACATGATGAAGGTCACAACACTTATAAAACTACTTTCTTAGCCCCTTCAAATCTGTCAACATTAAATGTTTTCTAACCTTCAGTGGGATCTATGAATGTTTATTTTCCCATTTCTATAAGTGAAGGCCTAATAGAATAAAAGTAACACTTTCATTTTGTCAAAATACTTCCATAACATGAAAAAATTAAATAGCTTTCAATTAATTTACATTCCTATATTTCCAGTTATACTTAACTATATAGAGAAGAGTCAGAGCCCCCACACATAGCTGGACCAATTGCACTGTACATCATGCCTTGAAATGGAAAGAGCACAGTTGTTTAAGTTGTCTGTAAAGAATGATATGGTTCTTCAAAATTAGTGAAAATGCTGCTCAGGCTTTTCTTGTTATGATAGAGTCACTTAACTTCTATCATAACATCATTAGACAATTTAATCAGTTCTACCATCAATAAGGGTTAATATAAAGAAAATGCTAGCCCTTCAGTAATATGGGCAACACACCCAAGACTGAATAAATATTAAATGATTGTTTGCATGCATTGAGACAAAGTCATGATGTGAGAATAAGAATGGCCACCATTGAGTGTCTTCTGCATGCAAGGCACCAAACTAAGAGTTTCCTATGCATTGTATTAACACATTTCAACCTCAAGCAATGCTACAAAGAAGGAACTATTTATATCTCTGTTCCGTGGATTAGAAAGAGGATGAAAAAATTAAGTATCCTGCCCAAAGTCAATATCTAGTAAGCAATGGGGATAGTATTCAAAGCAGTCAGCCTTCCTCAAAAGCATATATTACTAGAAAAACACAGGGATTCTCTTAATAGGAACTTATTCCTCTGCCAAGAGAGGCAAGGCTAAAGTTCCAATTGCATATTTGAGTAAGCACACTTTAAAATAATCCTATTTTTAAAATTATTTTATTGTTCTTCAATTGCAGTGGTCTGCATTTTCTCCCCTCCTCTCCCCCAACCCCATCCAAACCCACCTCCCTCCCTTGCTTCTACCCTCCCCCTTGGTTTTCTCCCTGTGTCCTTTATAGTAGTTCCTAAAAATCCTTCTCCCCACAATCTAAAATAATCCCATTTAACACACAGATACTGTGTCTTTTCTCTGGGAAAGTTAACATGATAAAGAAGATCATCTAAAGTAGAGTAGCTGCCATGATTAGAACTAAGTTTATTGCAATTGCAAATAAACTTATCATGCAGAAAAACAGCAGGATAGACAAACAGAGCAAAAAAAAAAAAAAAAGAAAATAATCAGCACAAAAATAAAGAAGTTTGTACAAAGCACCTTTTTGTAAACAGATGGCTGTCAGGTAAAAATCAATTACCTGTAGACAAGATCAAGGCAAGAGGAAAATAAACATGTTTAAACTATTGGAGAGTTCAAGATTGAAATATAGAGTCTGCTGGTGAGTGGTGTATATTGAATTAGTTCCAGTGACGACGATAACAAATGTCACACTGCATTTCAGGAGGCACAAAAGAGAGGAAGAGAGGGTAAGAGGAATGAATGCATGATTGATGCTGAAGATTTTGGGTTGCCTAGAGCAAAGAGGTTAGGACTGCATAAAACTTAGAGGTTTCATAGATTCCTGATTCTCTGACAGTTGGTTTTTTTAGATTTGTCAAGAGTGAGCTGTTTTTCCTTACCTTTAGGTTTTTTAGCTATGGCTTTTAAGTTTAAAAAAACCAGGTCAAGTTAACACTAATGGATGGACAATAAAACTTCAGGGTTAGAGATACTGTTTTTATTCAGCAGCTAGATGATGATCTGCAATAAATTAGAATTTTAAAAACAGATGTTTTTTAATGACATAAATTTTGTCACTGTGAAATGTTCTTAAAAGAGAAATATTTGATACTCTTAACAATTGTGTGATAAATTGGAATGTGTGGAATAGGCAAGGGAGAAAAACAAAGACATAGATCAATGGTCAAATTAAAAATTACTTGATAATACTAAAGTCAAAATTCTAGTCGAATTGGAAAGGGGAAAAGTGTTGTTTATTACTTTTTTCTACAGATGGAATGCAAATCCAACTGTAAAAAATTCTTGAATAAGACCCAGGAATTGGCACTATAGCAAATTCAATGATTTTCCAAACACATGTCTCTACGAAGAATGCACTATTATTCTGTCTAGACTCTATGGCACAGTATAATAAATTAAGACTGACAGCATCAATATATTTCATAAATGTTACTACAATTTATGTTATTTCTAACTATTAATATTTCTGGGCTACCCTAGATAAAGCAATGCATACATCTTATAAAATAAAATCTATTGCTAATGTCATTTGTTAGCAGACAAAGAAACAGTAATGGCATTTCTTTCTCTGAATATATTCATCTTCTTAAGTAAACCTAGGAAACCCGAACTTCTATCCATAGATAATTCATTAGTTTCAGTCCACAGGTTTATTTTCTTGGAGTCCTCTCTTACGTATAATATGCTAGCACAGTTTTTGTAAGGTTACTTCTAGGGATTATTTTTCCCTGAAAGTATATATCTCACATAAAAGAAACTATGATAGATAACTTGTGCATCTATCGATTGACATGGAGCTGAAATGACTTTTTTCTAAATAATTTCTTCTAGAGATAGGCATGTTTTTATAAAGAAACCACCAGCAACAGATGGAAGTCCACCAACAAGCCTCAGTTTTTTTTCAGCCTAACATTTCCTTGAGTTGTGGATACAGAGAAGGCAACTAAAACTACAATTTTGGAGAACTATCAGTCACTCTCAAGAAATCTATAAATATCCTGGTGAAGCAACATGGTATAAACACTCTGCCCTATACAAAGAGAGGGGTTATATTATGTCATGATTTGCAATTTTATATAATATAGATATGCATCACCGTTTTTTTGCTTTTATATTTAAAAATCACTAAAAAGCAAGTACATAGTCTCTTTGGCTGAAATATTTGCAGAGAACTTATGAATGCACCCTCTTTCCACCTATTATAACACTGGTAACTTTATGTGATGGTCCTTTTGTTACTCTCACTGAGCAATGAGAGTTTTTGCCAGCCTCATACTATGAAGTCTTCCACACATGCACATTTCTGTGTGAACACAGAGAAACAGAGAGAAAGAAAGAGAAAGAGAAGCTGAGTATATGGAGTGGGATTGTTTTTCAAATAGGACGAGCTTGATTGCTGTTGGATATTTTGGGGTATTGGTACTGAAGTTCATGGATGTAGTAAAATCATGTACATCTCTATACGTTCACAAGTATGGGTTAGTTCTGAAGCAAGTTACCTATCTCCTAGGAAATTGGTGTTGCTATAGATTTTTACATATAAAGAATATAATTTAAAAGTTCAAGGGCATAATTAGTAATAGGTTATATCATATATTGCCGATATTTCTCTACAGATCAGAAATTTCATATTGTTCTTATTAATATCAGTTACTTAGAGGTGTGGTGGGTAAAATAATTAGTTTACTGTGTTTATCTTTTAAAATTGTGCTCATATATGCTATTTCTTTTATAAGCCATTAAGAATTATTTTTTTAGAATAATCTCTTCAAAACCCACGTATGATTTAACAAATGTTTATACTCTTAGGTTCACATCATGATTTTCTTACTGAAAACGATATCCCAAAATTCAGATTGAATGTGCAGGATAAGACAGAAACATGAGAAGAAAAGTTTTATCCATCCTTAAAATACAAACCAAGAACTTTTGCTATTGATTTCATACTCATTAATTCAAATAGCAGTCTGCAAACCATTGCCTGAGGACTGAAGTCAGCCCAGCACCTGTTTTTGTAAATAAAACTTTATTGGCACACAGCCACACTCATCCCTTTACCTTTTGTCTAAAGCTGCTTTTGAGCTGCACAGAGTTGAATAGTTTGTTTCAGAAACAATAAGGCCTAAAAAGCCTAAGATATTTACTATCTAGCCCTTTATGGAAAAAGTTTGCTGACCGCTGGTTTAAAATGATGGTAAAATTTGATGCTCAATATGAAACCAAACCTAAATGAGAAAAGTCTTGGAACACTTTTGTATCAGTCACTGTGAAATAGGTTATACTGAAGTAACAAATAAACCTCACATAACAGGGGCTTAAAGCCTTAATTTATGCTTATACTAACACCCATCAGTGGTACCTGGGGGCCTTCTGGGGGCATGTAACAGAGTCACTTTAGAACTCAGATAGCAGGAGTTCATAAAGCAGCCACTATCAGAAACCCTGCCAGTAATCTTAGCACATAAATCAAGAAACACTACAGCATCTCAAAAACACAGGGTTTCTTTAAGCTTGTTCTGGGAAATGACATACATCATGCCCACTCACATGTTCTTGTTCACAGTAAGTCTTATGGTCTGGCAGTGCCTGAATTCAACAACAAAACCCAGAAAACTTCTCTGAAAGAAGAACTGGATACTGAGTAACAGTGATATTTACAACCACAGCTCCCCAAAGGATGTTATGCTTGGGTAAAATCTTTAAAAAGTACAGTAATGAGCCCTGGCTGGTGTGGTTCAGTGGACCGAGCGCCGGCTGGGAACCAGGCAGTCCCGGTTCAATTCCCAGTCAGGGCACATGCCCGGGTTGCGGGCCAGGTCCCCATGAGGGCCATGCGAGAGGCAACCATACATTGCTGTTTCTCTCCCTCTCTTTCTCCCTCCCTTTCCCTCTCTCTAAAAATAAATAAAAATAAAATCTTTAAAAAAATAAAAAATAAATAAAAAATACAGTAATGAGTTAGTCAAAGAGGGATGAGGGCACTTCTATTCTAGTAGGTGATGTGTTTGACTGCAGAGTAGAAAGAAAAGAAGCAAAAGACAAGACTGAAGAGACAGACAGGTAAGATGAGTCCTAGTGAGCCTGATGCAATTCCAAGGAACTTTACCTTGACTCTAAGTGCTATGGGAAGCAAAAAAGTTGACTCTTCTTTTAAACAATTCATCATTGATCTAAATAAATCAGCCTTGAGGGTTAACTTAATTCTGATTCTTTGTTAGGCTTTTACAAAGTCCTTTGTTATTTAGGTTTGCCTTTCTATCCCATGCATTGAAAACATTCCATCTAATACAAATTAGCCCTTAGTTTTACACTACCATATACTCTTCACCCTTACTCTGATTCTCCAAATATTTTATATTTTTGTTTATGTGTTTGTTGTCTTCATGTCCATATATAACATACATTTCATGAGATTAAGCAGTTTACTCTATTTTTCACCATCGCATATGAATAAATGAATTTATCTGTGCCTCAGTTTTCTCATATGTAAAATGGATATAATGGAAACCACATTATAGGGTTTCTAGGATGTTTGCATGATGTCAGAAAGCGGTTAGAGTTATGTCTGATGCAAAACACTTACTATATGATAGTTATTGTTTTTGTCTTTTAAGATGATATAAAGAATGCACAGATCTTTCCTACAGGTCTTTTTCCTCCTTTTAAACTTCAATCTCTTTGGATTCCTTTAAACTAGTGTCTGAACCCAATGAACCTCTGCCATCATGTGTGTGTATGTGTATGTGCGTGCATATATATACATATATATAGCTTTACCAGATCCTAAATATTTAGCAGCTGGCATTTTTAAATATATTAATATAGTGTTTTAAATAACAACATTCTTACAAGAAAATTGAATGTCTTTAAACTAGTCTTATGATAATATAGCAACAACAATCATAACACCCACTTTATGTTGAGAAACTACCATGTACTAGAGATATTTTATGTGTATTTTTAACACTTGCAATAATCTTACAAGGCAGGAATTATTACACCAAGTTATCAAATCAGAACACTGGATGTCAGAGCAGTTGAGGTCCCTATATTCTTAGACCACAAACCCAGAGAGAGGTAGGTTTAGGAACTAACTTATAAGCAAAAAATAAGAACTCTACCACCACCTTCCTAATCCTGCTTTAACATAGAAAAGTCTTCCTGTGAATGTTACTGCCTGGAACATCAACAATATCACCTCAAAGAGAATAAAAATAACAAATATATCAGTCTTTGTAAAAAACTAGGACAGATTTAGAGAGAGGAAGAACCAACTACAGGCACACACACACACACTCAGGCTCAAAACCAAAAATGAACAAAATGATCAAATGCAATTAATCAACTAGGTATTTTAAAATCAGCCACTGAAATTCTAACCATGAGATGTTAAATTATTGTATATATTGCGTTATAGGATATGTCAGTTTACCTGGATTATATGATCTGTATCTTTTCACACAAAATGTATTAGCTATTCATTCACCCCTTACCATGCTTTCATAAAAGTTGTGAAATAGTGAAATTGTTCTCTAAATCTCTTTTAGAAGCATCTTAGACCTCCAGGTAAGCCTTCTGCAAGGAAACTGCAGCCTGCTTGGAGTCCTCCAGATTTCCTTGCTCACAGCCAGGCTTGCCCTTTGGAGACAGTGTATCATTTCTAGATCTTACGCCCACCTCCCTTGTAGAAAATTTACTTGTGCTGTGTTATGTTCCCTCAAAGCCCATTCTCAACAGCCATGTTTCATGTCATAGCAAAAAGAGCACAGACTAGGGACTTTTATGGAATAAACATGAAAATTATTTGGCTTTTTCAGCTGATTGGTTGCCTAGCGGTCTTCTTTCTTACTTTGGATCAGGTTAGTTGAGTCAGGAAAACAAAGAAGTCTAGAGATTGTGTGAATATATTTGGCATTTGGGAGTTGGCTGGTTCTACCAGTTTACAACTCTGAGAAGAGCTATAAATTTCTGTAAGGTTAGATTAGCTTTCCTATAGGTCTCTGTGCCGACGACTGTCTCCATTGTGTCCTTGACATAAGTGGCTACATTTTAGGTTGGTACTATAACTAGGGAAGAAATGAACATGAACAAAGCAAGGACTACATATGGAGACTTGTAAATATTATCTCACATAAATCTTACAAACATTTTCAATCTCTTCACAGATGAAGAAATTGAGTTCTAAAAATGTGCACTATTGAATAAATTGTCCAATTCTCAGAGATAGGGATAGTGTATGTACTCAAATTGTTTATATACTATGAAACTTAAGGGATCATTTTTTCCCAGCATGAGCACTGGAAATATATAGTGTGCATGTGATGAAACAAGATCAAACATACAGAAATGTATAAAGTGTAACGCTATTGTATCAACCTATTTCCAAATTTACTTAGCAGAATTTATTATTGTCATGATTCTATGCATAACTGCCTAAATTTTTCAGTGTCTAGACAAGAGGGGTAACATTGTGGCTGGGCCAAGATTTGCCTACACACTTGTTTTGCTTGGCTAACTGTATTTTCAAAGCATTTAAATGAAATAAAAACATTAAACGCACAAAAATATATACAATTGCACCTAAATCTAGTCCTCTGTCCCTTAAAAAAATCTTAATATCTGAAGAGTGGGGTACTGATCGGTCCCTGCATTACAGTGATCAAAAGGGGCTGGGAGGAACCTGTGTTTTGTTCACACAGCTCTTTCTTCTCTCATGTGCCCAGGGTCAGCTGTTGTAGGTCACACCTGGCTGGATGTTACCTGGCTGGCCTCTGAGACATTTTGAATGTGTAACCAATCAATTATTTTTATTCAATTAATTTTTCCATTTAACATACCATTGGGGCTACCTTTTCATATCTTTCCTTGGCTTTTTTAGATATCTGCCTACTTGTCATTGTTTGGAAACACCATCATTTATTTAACTTTTCTGCCACTGATGAAGAGTTAGGCAGTTTCCAATTTTTTGCTATTAAATTGCTTTAATAACTATCCTTAAACACATATCTTTGCCACTTGTGTTTATTTTTCAGTAAGATAAATTCCTAGAAGTGGAATTGAGGGTATAAAGGTATGCACACCTTACCATTTGATGAATGGGCCAATTGCCCTCTGAAATTTGTACTGAATATATTCCTATAAAAGTCACTCTGGCTGGTGGGGCTCAGTGGATTGCGTGCCAGCTTGTGAACTGAAAGGTCGCCAGTTTGATTCCCAGCCAGGGCACATGCCTGGGTTGTGGACCAGGTCCTTAGTTGAGGGCGTGCAAGAGGAAGCAGAACAATGTTTCTCTCCCTCTCTTTCTCCCTTCCTTTCTCTCTAAAAATAAATAAAATAAAATAAAATAAAATAAAATAAAATAAAATAAAATAAAATAAAATAAAATAAAAGTTATTTTAAAAAACTTCATCAGATTATATACTTCCCAGTGCCCTCAAATGGGAAAATTCACATACTAGTAGACACCGATACACATCCATTTTTGAGAATGTGCACATTTTAGAAATAGAGTATTATAAATTTTATTTTAATTTTGGTTTAAAAACACACCCACGTTGAATATTTTTGAGATATTGTGGACAATGGTATAATCACCCTTAATTCTAAAGTAAGACAGTAAGGAAGAAGTCACAGGAATATGCTTTACTGTGTTGATTCTCTGGAAAATGCAATAAAGAACTCATGAAAAGTGAAGCACTGTTGTAGGAAATTATACTGAGTGTTGCTTTTTAATTGTTCCTACAATTTGACCTATTGTTTGAATAATTTTAAAGGAAAAAAATCCTCCTGAGAAGGAAGTATAAAAAGACCACTTAGGAAATAAAGAGATATAGATATAATTAGAAGAAGAATGTGTTATCTCTGCCAAATTACTGGTGGCAATCTAAAAAGGAAATTAAGGCTTTTTTAAACCCATCAAAAATGTTCACTTTACAAAGAATAAATCCTGCTTAAACCTAACCTCAGGTGAGATTTGTGAAAGACTGACTTGACATTTATCTCAGAAGAGAAAAATAATGAGAGAAGCTGAGCACAGAAGTGTTTATGACTGCGATCTTACAATAGCCCGTGATCATCAATCTATGTATTTTTCTATAACAAGGATGACATTTTTCTTCCATACATTCCCCCCTTAAAAATCCATTTTAAACTATGTGTATCTCCCTCAAGGAAAGTATAACATTTGACCTGCATCTTCATTAAGGTTAAAATATATTTCACTTTATTATCAGAAAATTGTTTGGTCAAGTGATCAACTCTACAGAAAACAAAAGTCAATCTTTATCATATAAGGATACTTCCATGACAAGGATTTTAAGATAGTGGCACAGAAATTCTCTATGCTGAAGTGGAATCAACTTTTCTATAGCTTCTATATCATTTTTTTTACCTTAATATGCCCCATTTTTACCTACTGCAAATTCTCATTTCGTTCTGAGTAGTTAATGATAGCAAGTGGTTTTATATATGCTTTAGTAGATATTCAATTAAAAAAACCATTTATAAATTATTCCTATCCTGATCTACCAAGAGAGCATTTCATAACCTTTCTTTCCCCCTATATTTTTTGTAAAATGAATCATATAAAAATACATATGGGAATAAATACATCACTTTAAAAATGAGAACAAGTGTTATGCTTATTAAAGCAGCCTATCAATCATGTTTTGCTTAAAAGATAATAAATTTAAAATTAATTATGAATGCATTCAACAAATACTTATTAATGACCTACTAAAAGCTAATCGCTATATACGGTGTTGTAAAGGATATTAGGAAGTATCAACTAGTTTCCTCTTAAAATTTGAGTGACATAGTACATGTAAGTAGTTGGGGAAAATTCCCAAAATATTTGTCCCAAACTAAACAAATAGATAATTGATGAGTGTAAAGCTCTCCACTTAGTTTAAATATAATCTGTTTCATGTGTTAAAATTACAAAGAACTGAGAGCTACAAACTGAAGTATAGCAGTTGCTGAAATTCTAATTCAAACCTCTCCTTAACATATTTATCATCATCCCAAACTGAGGTTCAAGCTGTTGAAGTGCACTAAAGTTCTTACAATTAGAGATATTAACTAGAATCAAGTAAGAGAAAATGTCAGTGTACCCAGAATATAGTAGATGTTCAACAAATTTTTGGGAAATGAATTGTTTCATAGCTGAATTGTTTTCGAACATGTTTGTAATAATATCTGAGAATAAAGTGAACTTATTTCTTAATTATTTCATTTTTCTAGGGTGGAAATATACACTATGGAGAAAAAGTGAAAAAAACAAAACAAAACAAAACACTACAGTTTTCTTAGACTGTTGGCTAACTCTAGACCAGGAGTCAGCAAAGTACAAACTCCAGATCATATGTAAACTGTGGTCTGGTTTTGTAAATAAAGTTTTACTGGTATACAATCATACCCACTCATTTACCTTTTCCTATGGTTTTCTTTGAAGCCTTAAGTATTTAGTCTCTGGTCCTTTATTTTTATTCTCTGCCACCTGCAATGTTCTAGCAGAGCCCGTGGGAGCCTTGTCACAATAGTGCTGATGAATTTTTAAGGTAAAGAAATGCAGTATGAAATGAGGGAAAAAAAAAGGCATCAACTGCACCTTCCATGTCTCAGCTTCTTCACCTTCATTCTATTTGCAGTTATTTCCACACTTATTTTTCTTCTGTGTGTGTATGCGTGTGTGTGTGTGCATATACATACCTGTGACTGAGCACACATGTAAATGACTTACATATAATAGCCTCCTACTGGAGATTCTTCATGATCTATAAGCGTGTTTTTATTCATATTCAGAGGCTACCCATAGCTGTAGAGCCAGTTTCACTTCGTTTAACCCACTATTTGTTGATTGTACTTAAAGATGAAATCCTCGTTTTGTTTTGCTTTTTTCAGAACACTTTCCAAATTCTCTGAAACCTGTGTCAATGGGATATTCCTTAAAGAATATAGGTCGATTCCTCTATTTAAAGGAAATGGGAGAACTCTCCTAAGTAGGGTGGACAAGCACAATTAAGGATAATAATGACAAAAAGATTACTTGCTAGACATAAATGTCTAGGATATTAATAAAGCACACTATAAACAATGGATGAATTTAGTGGTTAGGACTTGGGCTGTATACTGAGATGATCTTTTTCCAAGCAGCCCATGGACTCTCAGCATCAGAAACACCTGGGATGCTTGTAAAAAATGCTGCTGTCCAGGCCCCACTAAAAACATAATGCATCAGAATATGTGTAATGGTGATGTGGACCTCAGTGTAAACAAGTCCCCAGCTAATTCTCATATGCCGTATTATTAAAGATCCAAGGCTTCAGTAATATCAATAGAAATTTCTCAAGGGAGAGAATCTCAGGGCCAACTTGCCCATGATATCCCTATATTTTTCAAGAGCTTTTTAAAGTTGGATGTCATTGAATTACAAAGGACAGCTAGCTGCCTTGGGACAACATTAATGAGGCTGTGCACGCAGATTAATGCAAACTCTAGGAAAAACACAAAATAAAGATTTATACCTATCACAGAAACCTTTCTACCAAATTACAAGAAACCAAGAGAATTTACAAAAAAAGCTTTATTTTTCACTTTTCCATAAAGCTTTTCTTAAATTCCTCAGTTTTTAAGGTTTCCTTGTCTCTTGAATTTGGTTGCAATTTTTTATTCCCCATTATTTCATAAATATTTATATTATATTTAATATTATAGCATTCTATTATTTTAAATTTGCTAATGCTTGTTTGCCCATTGCATATACTAAAAAAAGTGTTTGATTGTACATTGTGGGCCAGAGTAGGGGAAATTCAAGCTGTTTTAATAAATATATGTGATATGTTATTTATAGATGAAACCAGGTGGAAAGTAACAAATACATCAACTTTGAAAGTAGCCTTGTTCATTGTTTTGTGAAGACAACAGGATTCCTGATCATGGCTGAGCTGTTTCACCTTCCTTGTTTTGATTCTATAACTGGTCTCAGTGACTTTAGGGGTGATCTTCAGGGACAACAGTAGTTTCAAGGTCATATAATATTGGGAAATAGTGTCTAAACAATGGAATTGACCAAGTAAGATACAGAGCCTGTTTGTATCACTAATCAAATAGGCTCAGGCAGAAATATCCCTGCAGCCCTGAGCTACAGATCGAGATATAGATTGAGCAATAACAACAAAAACCTGTTGTGAACAAAAAGGAATTTTTTTTCCTGAATGGAGAACATGGTAAAATAGTGTATCCCTAAAGTCACACATACATACACGCACAAACACACATACAAATAAATAAACAATTAAAAAATAAACCCATGCATCATGAGCCTTAGTTAAGAGAAATATTGAAAAGGATTCCTTTAAGACACTACTATAATGCACATGTGTCCAGAGGGAAAGCCATATGATTGGTGCTGAAGTGATGGGGTTTTGAATAGCTATGTGATGGAACTGTAAAGGATTGAGTGAGTGCGTGGATTCAGAAAGGAAACAAAGTATCATGAAAACTTGGAGGCAAAATTCAGTGGTGCTGGGGAAAACTTCAACGGAAGATCAGAGTATTCAAGACCAGAAGGAAACCTAGAATATAAGGTTTAGACATTAGTTTTTCAGGCAAGGAAATGAGTAAGCATCCACATTCTTAAGGTCAAATAAAAGAGTAAGCCCAAGGTTCCTCTGAGAGAGATCTGGACTACCAGTTTGGTAGCATTTGAGGCTGGTGTGAGGACGGTGTTTATTGGTCAGTTATATCTGATGGCGAGCCTGTAGCTTTTGACAGTTTCTAGGTTTCTTTTCTTCTCTTCTGTTGTTTTAATAACCCATAACTAGTTGCTAAAAACTGCAGGGATGGTTTAATTCCAACCTAATGTTAGATCCCAGCCTGGGACTGAGGAATCAGAGGATAAACTCTTTTCATTCTGAGACATCAGAATTGCATATGCTGTGGCCAAAACTGCTGTCTTTGAATTGACATCTTGATCCAAAATTCGGTATGAATATCAGCATTTAGCAACCCACTGCCTCTTATACATAACACTGTTTTTAATGTATTTCGTGCACTTTTTTTTTGTTGTTGTTGTTGCAGTGTGGCAACATAAAGGGATCTACCACAGAGCTCTTTGGCCAAAGCAATTTGGAAAATAAAGTATATTTGTAGTTGCTTGTTCACATTCCTGGGATGGAGGAGGTCTGTGCTCTGTTTTAGTAAACACAAAGAAGGAAACAGGAAAAAAGGAATATGAACGATGTCTCCTATCAGCTTTCAAAGTGTGAGGAGTGCTAGCATTAAATCATGTTTGCTTTTTATTTGTTGTTTGTTTGCTTCTGATTATTTACTTCTCCTGCCCTTATTCTGGGCTCTTTCAAGGTCAGCAGCTTCTGAGTGCTCTCCTCTCCTGACTCTTCTCTAGTCCCCAAAGATAAGTGAAGTCTCTCAGTAATTTCCAAGGAAGATTTGGTTGCTGATCACAAGTAATGGCACTGCTCCTCTCATGGTACATTTACTGAGCATTTGAGAGCAATCAAATGTATCATGAAGAGTAATGAGCTCTAATTTAGAGTGAATTGAACAGGCTAAATGCTATATTTGCCTGAAACACTATCCTTCAGAAACCTTGTTTTGTGGTTCGGCTTTATTGCCCTAAGACCCTAATCACTCTCTAAAGATTGATTTTAGGTCACAGCACTTTCTACATATGACATAACAAATTTCACTTCTCTAAGGTAAAATTTAATTAAATCTAGTTGTTTTCTTCTTTTAATGATTTTTTTACCAACTCTTAAGGCAGTAATATACAAATTTTATTTAAAAGGGAGAAAACAAATGGCATCTTTTATAAAACTTCAGTATTTAAGCAAGATCAGAGATGGAACTTTTCTTTCCATCTCCACTTCTGCAGCTCGAACCCCTTTGCAGAACTGTAAGGTGTCTGAGCAATGCAACCATGATTTCATCACTTTATTAACAGAACATTTAGTGTGATTTGAAACCAGCATCCACACTGCCTCACGTAGAGGCCCCAGTTAGAGAGTGAAAACTAAGAGTTACTCAAAACTTTTTCTCCTATTTAGCTTTCAGCTTTCAGGAACTAGCCTTTCATTAAGAAAATAATGGTTTTAATTTTTAAGTATCTGTACCATACATATCCATGACTGAATTTAACCAATTAGAGAAACTACTTTAATCATTATTTTCAGAAAATTGTATTTATGTTTGTTATAATTTTTATCATAAACTCCAGCTTACTGTTCTTTTCTTTGTCAGAAAAATCTGTTGAACTTGAGGAAAATCCATCTTCTGAGTGAAACTATTCTGTCTGCCGAATGGTGATAGTCAACATTTGAATAAAAAAGTAAACAGAAAGTGAAATAGTGAGATAATTATTTTTATGTAAAGTATTATTAGTAAACAATCATACCAAAGTTTTTCTTCAATAACTTTAAACTCTTAATAGGCAACTGGAAGAAGATGGTAGGCAAAGATAATTCCAGATTTTTATTTGAGTTATACTAGTTACAAAGATGTAAAATTATTTTATATTCTCCCCGATATTAGTGCAACTAACCAAACAGCAATGTCATTTTTTATGAATGCTTATTTGTATATTGAGTTAAAAAAATAATAGTTGTCTTGATCCAGGTGTCCATGTGAAGTAATTGAGATTCTAAAATGGTATAATTTCCAAAGAAATATAGAAAAGATGCTAAATCAAAAAATATGACAGGGTAGATAATTCCTGGGAAATAAATTTAAGCAAGGGATGGTTATTTTAAAATGCACACAAGTAATTTCAGATGGCTTGCAGTTTAAATCTCTTTCTGCAACTATATTTTCTTTTATATGATATCTTATTGTCTAAGATTGTAACACTGTTTCCTCAGTGCAGATAATTCCCTGGGCATTGTCAGATTCAAAATGGGAATGAATATGTTACTCTGTAACTTGAAATTTTCAGAAATCTAGCTACTATTCATTTACAGTCTATGAGATGTATCACAAAAATTTCTATGCAGTTTCTTATTCTGTCAAATTTCTAAACTTTTATCCTTAGTTATCCCCAAGAAATCTAAATACACAAGCCTGACATTCTTCTTGCACAGAGCCAACTCTTTGTCAATAAGAGCTACTGTTTGGAACAAAATAAATGAATGTTGGTAACAAAAACAGGAAGAAAATAATGATAGGCATATAGGTAACTCAGAGAATCAACAGTAAGTCTGTGAAACCAGATTTGAGGATCCAGGTCCAGAAAGATTGTTAGTTACAACAAAAATTAAGGTCATGCGCAGGAACCACTGAGGTAGTGTGCAGTCTCTGCAAAGCCTGGACCACTGCCACTGCTGTCTTGTACCATGGATGCTGCCAGCTCTGGTGGAATAAATTCTAAGAAGTTCTTGCTTACCATTACATATGAAAAGACCCAAGTGCCAAATAACTGAAAAGTGTTCATTAAACACACCATTTTTTTCTATTGTACCAGCAGAGCATCAAGGAGTGCAGTCTCTTGAGTGCTGCTATTTCACAGTCAGAACACATAGCACTATTGACCAAACTTTTACTCTTTTGTTCAAAATAGATTCACAAAATGCAATTTAAATCATTATTAGTAAGGTTTGATTAGTAAGGTTTTATTAGTAAGGTTTTATTAGTAAGGTTTGTGTTCATTATGGAATAATTAGGAAATATATGTGTGTGATATGTTTGTAGACACATGCATATACACACACATAGAGCTCAGTAACTTGAGAATACAGAAAAATATAACAAACATTTTTCATAGCTTCACAGTTTGTCTACATTATTTCTATTGACTTGCATAAATTTCATTATATTGGTATATCATAATTCATTCAATCCACTTGTTGCCATTCAGGGATTTTTCCTAATGTTTTTCTGTTATACTAGCCTTTAAGGGGCATCTTTATAGAAAATGTAGAGTTATGGCCCTGGCTGGAGTAGCTCAGTGGATTGAGCGCGGGCTGGGAACCAAGCAGTCCCGGTTCGATTCTCAGTCAGGGCACATGCCTGGGTTGAGGGCCAGGTCCCCGTGAGGGCCATGTGAGAGGCAACCATACATTGTTGTTTCTCTCCCTCTCTTTCTCCCTCACTTCCCCTCTCTCTAAAAATAAATAAAAATTTTAAAAAAATCTAAAAAAAAAAAGAAAAGAAAATGTATAGTTATGCTATTAGGATTAATTTTTAGACTGGGTTTATCAGGATTAAAGTAGGATATCTAATTGCTTTTCTGTGGGGGGAAAAAAAAAACCTTCCAGAATCTCTAACTCTGACAGAGGCACAGGCATCCTAGAGTGAACAGCAGCTGACTACTAATTGGGTACATTCAAGTAATGTTTTTCATAAACTACACATATATTTATAATACTAGAGTCTGAATTGGTTCCCCCTCTCTATATTTGATAAAAATGAGGCTCAACAAAAATATGACCTACTAAGAGCCAATCAGGAGATTTTTGGAACAGAGTCCTGTCATTAGCAAACAAATTTAGGACTGAAAAATTCCCTTCAGCTTCCTCTACCCACATTTATTAATGTCAAAATCCTATTTATATATCCTTCAAAAGACAGCTAAAATATTGGAACTTACAAAAACTTTATTTGGAAGAGATTCCTGGTTTGTTTTCGTTTCCTTAACACACTTTTCTTAAAATCACCCTCCCTCAAACTTTTCCTTGAGAAGCGTGGTCACTCCACATTTGTGTTCTCCATGCACTCGTCCCCCAAACCACACAGCTGACCCTGGAGGAAGTGGTGGCTGTCGAAAGACAAGTCCTGTTACCAAGCACAGAAGAAGGATGCCAGCAATGGGCAGCAGGCATGCACTGCCGGTCCGTATTTTCCTCATCCACTGCCACTATCCAGGCTTCCCTCATCCCTTGCCAGGACTCTTCAAATAAATCCTGTACTCATCCTCTCTTGCCAGAATATTCTTCCTCTCATTCCTTCAACATTCTCCATTCAGATGAGATAACTGACTTTATAAAAACAAGTAGGATTTTGTCCTGTCTTATTTAAAATACCTTAATGAATATTTGTGACACAATATTTGAATTGTTATGCATAATCTTCATACTATTACAATGTCCCATTGCCATTCCATTTATAATAACAGCCCAAACTGGACTGTTCATTTTATCAGAAAGGAAATTCATTTCTCTATTCTTTAATTTCTTAAATTGTTCTCTTATGTGGAATATCATTTGTACTATATAGTTTTGCCTGGCCCTTGTCTCCACTAGTCCACCACTTCCTCTGATACAAATAACTACTTTTGAATCTGTATTTCCCCTGTCCCATTTCAAACATATCTGTTAAGGTATTAATAATGTAGATTTATAGGAATTTATGTTTAGTCTCTCTTGGTTAACAGTGAGTTGCCAAATTTAATCTTCTCAGCTTAATAAACCAAGATGCCTAAGAAAATGCTTTGCATAAAACCTTTACTCAATAAGCATTTGCTAAATTCAATTTGTGTATACTTATAAACAGAAATATGTCAGAGTTGTTCATATTATTTTTGTTAAACCAGTCAGCTTCAATCATGCAACACAGCTGATGAGAAGCTATAAGATATTACAGTTTCACTGACATAAAAGAATCACAGTTATTCATTGGTCAAAATTAGTGGAAAAATATTTTTTAATAAGAGTATGCTCTATAAACATTATGGACTATACTTTTTATTTCAAACATAGTTATTGAACATCTGAGCACACTGCTTACTACTACACTCAGAGATTGTTGATGTTTTACATAAATATGCCTATAGTGAGATTCTCTTCTCTCAAAGACTGAGGGCTATAAATAGCCATCTATGATAAAAGGCCAAGTAGAAAACATCTCTGAGACTGTGAAATGATGATTTATCTCTGCACAGACGCTACAATTCTAAGTTGCAATGCACTCCATTAATTAAACAAGTCTCCATGTCCATAATTTAATTTGCTGAAAGAATTCACAAGAGGGATGGGAAACTGGGTTCCTCTGCTTCCCATAAATGTAATTGACATAATGAGCAGCTTTCACTTTTGAGTCACAATGCCTTACAGTAATACCTGCCTCACTTGATACCAAGCTCTTTCAGATTTGCACAGAGAAATAATTTACTAAGTGCAATTCAACTCAATGTAGATAGATATCATATGGCATCAGAGATTTCAAAAATAAAGCAAATGACTTAAATGAACTTTGTAGGTGGAAATGATAAAACCTGAACCAAATAGCAATTCATGTTAACATATACTACATATTTCCCTCTCACTCTATTTTCAACCTTTGCAAAATTTAAAATAGAAGGAAAAGAAATTTTATACTAAAATGTGAAATGCATTTGATTTTACTTTGATTAGAGGTTTACAAATCACTTTCATGTGCATTACCTTGGTGTTTCATGTAGGAAGTTTATGAGTAAGACATTTTTTTATTGTCCCTTTCACAAATGGTAAAACAGAAGATTTGAAGGACTTAGCAGTTCAACTCTAATTCTATGCTTTTTACACTTTATCAATATTTGAATATTGGTTTAGAATTCATCAATGAGTCAGAATCATACTAAATGTTCAATAATTATCTACCCAGTCAAAGAATACAATAGAATAAAAAAATCTTTACCATGTCACTTATTTTTAAAGAAATTTTTATTTATTCCTAATGTTTACCACTATGTAATTAAATATATTTTAATAAACTTTAATGTCCTCCAAGATTACAGTCACAAATCTCTTTTTCTTCTTAGCTTAAAATGGTATTTTTAGACCTAGAAGATAAAATAACCAATAAAGGAGGAAATGTGAATCTTTTATTTTCTGAATGCACTTTATACTTCTCACTCCATCAAAGTTTAATTTCATTCTTTTATTTCTCTCATTCTCCTTCCTGTTGGCCATTTTTCTTTTTAGTTAATTATTTGTAGCATTTTTAGAATTCAAATGCAATCCCTTTCTTCGTTTTTCAGGCACTTTGTTCACAATCATAAAAAAAAATAGCCAGGGAGATAATAAATGTCAATTTTTCTATGTTATATAAAGTATTTGTAAAACAGTAAGCAATGTTCAATATCCTTAGAATTAGCCATTTAAGACTTTAATAGCTGGCGCTGAGAAAAATAGTACTTTGAAAGCTTTCATTTTGTACCTAAGCTATAGAAATTTCTTCACCTACTGATAGGTGTGAACATTTACAAGTGAATGAAAAAAATTAAATGATGAACTTCCAGCAGTGTTTGAAACATTTTAGCAGCTGCTTAATTTACTAAATAAAAACAGGATGTAAAAAAAAAAATCCTGCTCAATAACTCAGTTTTATAATTCTTTAACCAACTTGGTTAAATATTCCATTATATGTAAAAAGGTATATTTTATATTTTTTATTACTTCAACCTACTTCTCAAATCTATAAAGCTTAGTCAAGGGTATCTGAGGTTCACAAAGACTATAATTTTTTATCTACATGCATAATATATATATTATAGAATATAAGATATAACATATTATATATAATTATAGTGTCTGTGATGCTCACAGAGGCTATAATTTTATATCTACATATCTGGGTCTACATATATAATATATATATTATATCCTTCTTCCAATAAGGTTATTTGGAACTGTTAACCTGGATTTTTACTTACTATATTAATTTTCTTTCTTCTCTGCTCCTATAACCTAGTTTAGCTAATGCCTTGCAACTTACAAGGCTATTAGTTCAGAGAAGAAATGATATAGCAAGAAACTAGTTAATTTCAAGCACACTTTTAAAGAAAGTTTTCAATAGTATGGCCTGTGATTATGAAAGGACTCTCAGCATAAGGTGTACAGAATATGTTAGAGATAGAGATATAAAAACCCAATGAAATAGAAGTCAAGGCTGGGGAGATGAGGAGAGGCTATAAAGATAGTGTCATGGGATCCTGATAGGGGTCTTTAAGTCTCAGAATCAAGTTCTCCTCCTGTTCCCTCATTTCCAGGAATTTGTCAAGGGGAACAATATCAGAACCTACATATGATTAGGGATGTAAAAGTAGAAAACAACTATATCCATATCCTACATGGAAATGAACAAAGAGAACCAGCAGCTTTGCAGAGCTCTCTGAAAAAGTATGGCATGAATGCCAAGGGTATTGAATATGGTATCAAGGAACTGGTATCCCAGAGGACACCTGAAAAGCAGTTAATGTTTCCTGTGTTCTCAGGAAAATAATGCACTTTGGCAGAGAGTGGGAGAGTGCACTTGAAAAGGCTACAGGATTAGGATGAAGGAATGTGCTTGTAAATGATAGGTGAGCCACAGGCCATATGGCTGAAGATCAAAGTCATCTGAATGAGAGCTCACAAAGGCCAGACAGGACAACACCGTTCCTGAGGATGACAGTGTGGACCAGATAACCGAGACCAGGCATTCACCCGCTTATACTGTTATTATTGTTATTATTATTATTATTATTATTATCATTATCCTTATCATTATCATTATTATTATTATTATTATTTAAATCTCCAAAGTTGTAGCTATAGATCAAGAATAAAGCACAAGATAAAGAACTAGGTGAGAGTGAAGACTTAAGAGAGAAACTTTCAGGTGAATTTTTAATGGAGCGTGCGTGTTATATTAAAATGATTTTCATTACAATAATAAAAAGGTACTGTAGATTGTTGAAGGTGGTGATGACATTATTATATATATGATTTAGGTTAATTTTGCAAAAAAAATGTGAACCATGAATGTGAGTGTGATTTAGAGAAAAAAATGGAGATTGGAATTTTAATTGAGAAGTTGTGGCAGTTGTCTGTGCAGGGGATAATGTCAGAAAAAAATCAAACAAGAGAAAGCTATCCCAAAGATGGAATTAAAAGCATTGAATTTGACTGGTGATTAATTATGGGAAAAGGAAGTTGTCAAAGACAACTCAGATTTCAAAAGCTAGTGGTACATGAGTAAGATTAATGATGGAGAGGTGTTGGTTGGTGGTTAAAAGCATGATATTGAATATTTTTAGTTTAGGTGATGGAAGGACATATCAGATGGCAAGAGAGAAATAAATCAATATGGGAAACATCTAATAGAGATGATAGTTGAAGATAAGGAAGGAGATACAATTGTTGAATGCAAGAGTATAGGAAAAGAACCTTATGTGTATGTAGGGAGCACAAAAAGAGAGAATGAATGGCAGAGATGGTAAAGAGGTGCAGAAGATCAGCAAGAAAATCAAGTTAATTATATCTCATGATTCTTGAGAAATAATGGAGTTAAATAGTTATTATGACTCATACTGTTGGTCCTCTGACTTATATAACTTATAGAGAAGCTTGCAAGTCTCTTAAAGGAAATTGCTAATGATGACAAGGACATTGAATTGTGCATTTTCTTCTGGAATTTTCCATGAAGATTAATGGACACATGGAATGGACTGATAGATCTGAGAGGGGAGAGAGATAGAGGGGAGTGGAAGAGATTAGCCAAAAAAATTCCTATG
>PVJI01011472.1:0-55758 GCA_004026765.1 Micronycteris hirsuta | reverse complement strand
GTTCTATTTTGCCCAGCTATCTGAACATCACTCCTGTTCTCCTAAATCTGTCACATCTGATTTTCACCAAATCTGAAAGACTCTGCCTCCTTGGCATCTCACTAATATGTCCACATCCCTCACCAATTATGCTGTTACTGCCTCAGCGAAAACTCTGCTCTTTCTGTTTTGGAACATCCTCAGAAACTGGTCTTCTCACCTTTAGCCTTTGATGTTTATTCTTCAGAGGACTCCCAGATTCATCAGTCCATAAATGACCTTGTGTATTTCTTCTGCTTAATAAGCTTCATTCAAAATGCTGTCTTTTTACCATCCTTGTTAGAGTCACCCAGCGTTAGGGAGACAGTGCACCCTGTTTGCCTAGGACAGTCCCACATTAAGCCCGTGGTCAGGGTTGGGGGGAAGGGGTTAGGTAGAGGGTTACAACACCCTTTTCGCTCGAATGTGTTTATTTCCCTTTATTTTTTATAGAGTTGTATCTTTTATTTTCTTTTTAGATTTTATTCATTTTTAGAGAGAGGGGAAGGGAAGGAGAAAGAGAAGGAGAGAAACATCAATGTGTAGTCACCTTTCACACAACCCCCACCGGGGACCCAGGCTGCAATCCAGGCATGTACCTTGACTGGGAATCAAACCAGCGACCCTTTGGTTGGCAGGCCAGCACTCAATCCATTGAGCCACACCAGCCAGGGCTATTTCTCTTTATTTTTTATTTGCCTGCTCAACTCTTTTGCTTCCTACAAGTCTTGGCTCTCTTAGGAAGATTACTATGGAGACAAAAATTGATATTAGATCCTCTTTCAAGAGCTTATTAGAAAATCTTGTGCTAAAACCATTGGATAGGTCATTTCATAGTTAGCATAATGCTAAAATTACCTATAATAGCAGGGTAGATTGCCTCTAATACTGCATGGATAACAGAGTGAAGAAAAAGTTGAATTGTTACAAAAAATATATATTCTCTTATGAGGGACAGTTAAGGAAAGTAAAGGTAGGGTTCATATTGACGTGATGTATTAATGTAGTTTCAGCTTGGCGCAGGTATGTGACCTCACTGCACCGGATGGAGATTCAGAGACCAAACATTACATAGGTATTATCACATGTGATCAGGTAATAAGAATTAGTATCACGTGTACAGTATATTAGTTAAACTACAGACTTTATTCAGATTCAATTTTTTCACAAAAGTCTTTTTTTCTTATTTTCCATGGTACTACATCACTTTTAGCAGCAGCTATATTGGTCAGAAAATCATAGAGAATGAAAACTATAAAACTTTAAAATACTTTGGATAGTGTGTGTTGATTTATACTAAAGCATATATCCATTGAGAGCCTGCCATTTATAAGGTATTCTGTCACAAATTGAGGATATAATAAGGGGAAAATTATTCAAGACTACACTCTCGCTGGAAATAGAATGCTTCAAAGAGAAATAATTATAGTGGTTTGAGTGAGAATTCAAAGTGGAAGGGGAGTTTCAGATATGAACAGGTTGAGCAAATATAAGATGAAGCTGAGTTTTCGTTCCGGAGGCTGAGAAGCACGCCTGCATTCCGTGTGAAAGGCTCTTTCTGCCCTAGGAGTGGACCTGGCCTCACTGCAGCAGATGAAGCTTCAGAGACCCACGAGTATGTTAATGGACGTCAGACACTTCCTGTCATGTGGAGGGAATGTTAATGAGAAAAATGATGAAGGAGTAACACTGGTAAGTTAATATACTTGACTCAGAAATGTTGCTTAGATGGAGAATTTAACTTTATTTCTAAAACATAGAAATGTATAAAATTAACTTTTATTTTTAATATATTTTATTCATTATGCTATTATAGTTATCCCATTTTTTTTCTCCCCTTTATTCCCCTCTACCCTGTACCCACCCTCCCTCCATCATTTCCCCACCTTAGTTCATGTAGATAGTTCATACAGGTAAATTCTTTGGCTTATCCATTTCCCATACTGTTCTTAACCTCCCCTGTCTGCTTTTTGCCTGCCAATTATGCTTCTTATTCCCTGTACCTTTCCCCCCACTCTCCTCCCTACCCTACCCTGCTGATAACCTACCATATGATCTCTATTTCTGTGAATCTTCCTGTTCTAGTTGTTTGCTTAGCTCATTTTTGTTTTTTTTAGGTTCGGCTCTTGATAGTTGTGAGTTTGTTGTCATTTTACTGTTCATAGTTTTGATCTTTTTCTTAGATAAGTCCCTTTAATGTTTCATATAATAAGGGCTTGCTGATGATGAACTCCTTTAACTTGACCTTATCTGGGAAGCACTTTCTCTGCCCTTCCATTCTAAATGAAAGCTTTGCTGAATAGAGTAATCTTGGATGTAGGTCCTTGCCTTTCATGGCTTGGAATACTTTTTTTTTATTACTTTATTGTTGTTCAATTACAGTTGTCTGCATTTTCTCCCCTCCACTGCCCCACATGCCATCCAAGCCCACCTCCCTCACTTGCTTCCACCCTCCCCCTTGGCTTTGTCTGTGTGTCCTTTATAGTAGTTCCTGAAAACCCTTCTCCCCACAGTTCCCTCCCCCCTCCCTTCTGGCTATTGTTAGATTGTTCTTAATCTCAATGTCTCTGGCTATATTTTGTTTGCTTTTTTCTTTTGTTGATTAAGTTCCAGTTAAAGGTGAAATCATATGGTATTTGTCCCTTGGAATACTTATTTCCAGCTCCTTCTTTCCTGCAAGGTTTCCTTTGAGAAATCAGCTAATAGTCTTTTGGGAACTCCTTTGTAGGTAACTGTCTCCTTTTCTCTTGCTGCTTTTAAGATTCTCTCCTTGTCTTTAATCTTGGGTAATGTAATTATGATGTGCCTTGGTGTGTGCTTCCTTGAGTCCAACTTTTTTGGGACTATCTGAGCTTCCTGGACTTCCTGGAAGTCTATTTCCTTTGCCAGATTAGGGAAATTCTACGTATGTTTTCATATAAGGTTTCAGTTTCTTGCTCTTCCTCTTCTCCTTCTGGCACCCCTATGATTTGGATGTCGGAATGTTTAAAGCTGTCCTGTAGGTTCCTAAGCCTCTCCTCATTTTTCTGAATTCTTGTTTCTTCATTCTCTTCTGGTTGAATGTTTATTTCTTCTTTCTCCTCCAAACCGTTGACTCGAGTCCTGGCTTCCTTCCCTTCACTTTTGGTTCCCTGTATATTTAGCTTTATTTCACTTTTCATAGCCTTCACTTTTTCCTCTATTTTGTGACTATACTCCACCATTTTTGTGAGCATTCTGATTACCAGTGTTTTGAAATCTGCAACTGATTGTTTGGCTATCTCTTTATCACTTAGTTGTATTTTTTCTGGAGCTTTGATGTGTTCTTTCATTTGGGCCATATATAAATTTTTTTTTGTCTCAGCATACCTGTTACATAGTAATGGGTGGAGGCTTAGGTAGTTGCCAGGGTGGGGTAACCTATGTCACTGAGTTGTGATGCTACATGTCAGGGAGGGGTCCAACAGGAAACAATGCCACTTGCTCAGCTCTCCTCCAGCTTTCAGTCATTTCCTCTGCTACCCACAAGCACATTGGGCCCTTCTGGTGCTGATTCCAAGATGGGTGGGTTTGTGTATGTTCTACGACCCTGTGGATCTCTCCAGTGAATGCTCCTGTGAGGCTGTGAGTTTCTCCTGCCACCGCAACTCCCACAGGTTTTTTCAGTCAGACGTTTTGAGGCTTTATTTCCCTGCGCTGGAACCGTAGGTTGTGTCATCTGTCTGGCTTCCCAGATGTTCCTCCTGGTTTATCTGCACACAAATGTGGGATAGGTGGTCCACCAGCCTCCGCCTAGCCCTGTCAGCCAGCTGCCACCTTGCTGTAAGTCCTCTCCACTGCTCCTACCGGTCTGGATGAATGTTCTTTATTTATTTGGTTGTTGGACATCTATACAGTTTGTATTTCTGGCAATTCTGGTTATATTTTTATTTTAAATTTGTTGTTGTCCTTCTTTTTGGTTGTAGGAGGAGGCAAAGTGTATCTACTTATGCCTCCATCTAGCTGGAAGTCTCTGATATAATTAACTTTTAAATAATGTCATTTTGATCATAAAAGTAATATGTATTCATTGTAGAAATTTTCAAAATCATATAAATATACAGAGAAAAATGCAAATCACTTATGCCACCACCCAGGGAATACCAATGTTTATATGTTGTTATGTTTTCTTTCAGTCTTCTTTCCTATGCATGTTTTCCCTACAAATTTAGAAGACTTTTTGCATTTATTTGTCAATGTGACTTTAGAGATGGAACTTATAAGATAATGTTTTGATTTTAATTTTAAGCAAAACAAACTACAGGTTAGTCTGGTGAATGCATTTCTAAATCCAAGGAAACTCCTGTTACTACTTTTTTTTATTGGTACATAATTGCAGTAAGTCACAAACAGAACAATTCTTGGATTAATGTTTATATTTGGCCTTCTTGACCCATAAAATTTGCCTGGACTGGGCATGCAGGGGTTAAAATGAACTATAATGGAAATACATGTATTAAGGCTCAAAAAATAAAAGTATACGAGGGCAGCAGAAGAGAACATGAATCTCTGAAGCATGGGCTATATGGAAGGGGTTGGATCCAGAGATAAAGTTTCTGCCATGGGAAAAACATGGTGTGAGGTTGAACATAGTAGATTTCTGGCTGAGCGGTAGTAGTAAGTGCAATGCACCTGAGGCAGAGCCAGGTGCAGTCTGATTGAGACACAGCAAGGAGGTAGGTTTGGCTTAGCAGAGTAAAGGAGAGAAGAGAGGTAACTGGGATAAGGTCACGCACATTTTGGGCCTATGTATGGAGAGTGGCAGTTACTCTGAGTGGGATGGGAACACATTGGAGAGTTCTGAAGAGAGGCAGGGCACGATTTTGCTTCAGTTCTAAAAAGATCAGTAATTCTGACCGCTGTGTTAAGGATAGACTGTAAAAAGGAAGGGGTGCAGCTGAGAGTTCAATCAGGAGGCTTTTCCAGTAATTTAGAAAAACAATAGTGTGCAGCCAAAGATGGTAGAACTTGAGGTGGTGAGAAGTGGCTAATTTAATTCTAAAATAAAGGAAGATCTGATCCATTGGAATTTTCTGATGGAAATGTGGAATGAGAGAAAGAAAAGACTTCAAAATGACTCTTAAGTATTTTTAGCTTGAACAATTGGAGTGATGGAGTTAGCATCAAATGAGATAGAGAAGGCTTAGAGAGGAAAGATCATAGTCTGTTCTAGAAATATGAAGTTATAAAGCACCTCTTAGCCATTTTCATGGAGATGTTGAGTTTGTGGTTGGATATTGCAGTCTGAGATTCCGAAAATGTCTAGACTGAAGAACAATTTTGGGAACGTTAGCCTATATGTGATCTTGAAAACCCCTGACCCTGGATGAAATCGTGAATTTGATACAGAAGGAAAGATGATTTGGGCCTACAACTTGGAGCTTAACAAAAAAGAGGAACATCCAGAAATGAGATGAGGGAGTAACTCCCAAAGTAGGAGGAAAACCAAGAGAATGAGATGTCCTGGTGGCCAAGTAAAGAAAGTATGATGAGGAGGAGGATGTGAGAGACTATTAAATACTGCTGAAAATGGTCAAGTAAATGGAGATGGCAAAGTGGCTATTGGGTTTTATAACATGGAGGTCATTGGTCTTCTCTTCTAGGGCAGTTCAGTGTAGCAGTGGGGTCAAAATCCAGCTTAGGCTGGGGTATTTGATTAATAGTTCATTTAACACATGTATTACACTAATGCTTAACATATAGGAGAAATCCCATTGAGCCTTTTTTTCTTTGTTTAGCAGAAGATATTACAACTTAAATTTTTTTTAAAAAAAATCACTGTTAAATAACACTAATGTACATGCTTCAGTCACTGTTGAACAAAAGGAAAGCTACTGAAATAATCAATTGGGGAAATAGATTGCTCTGATTTTAAACCATCTTCAATTTTGACATTCCTTGTGACTATTGAATAGAGGGTTATAAATGTTGCTAATAATTGTTCTGTAATCACAGTCTTGTGGTGCTCATCTTTGAGCTTTTTATAAGGAGAGTAGCAATGAATGGAAAGCTAGAAAGTTATCTCTCAGAGAGCAGAGTATTTAGCAAGTGACAGTTTAGTTTGATTCTTAGGTCTAAATTGGTTAGTCTATTATGTTAACGACTGCATCTCTGGAGTTGCCTTTCTGCAAGGCACGTATATTGTGCTCTCCTGTCAATTGTTGATGATAACAAAGGATGCTTTTGTTCTTAGACCAATTTCCATATTCAGAGTTGGAATGTCAGTTGTGGTTCAGAATTAGGCATAATTTCCCACATGGTTTAATTGTTGTGCAAAAGAGATGAAATTATTGACAAAAGTTTCAATGGGAATAAATTTCTAGTAAGATGGTTTTTCTAGTGTGTTTTCCTCCTTTTTTAGAATACACAGTGAAATAACCAAATAAATTATAGTTCCTTTAAAAGGTCTCTAAATTTACATTAATATTCTTCTGAAAAGAAAATAATAGCCTTAGAAAAGGTTAAAATGCAAAACCAGTCATACTTCAGAGCATATGAAAATTAGTTCCTGTGTCTGAGTACATATATGCTCTTGGAATATACTATTGCCTTAATTAGCGTATGTGTCACAAAGATGCCGGTTCTTTACTGTTTTATCACAGAATTTGATCTATCACATCTGGCTTTGAGACATATGGGTTTTTGGAAACTAATTATTCATGAGATGTAAATATCAAGCAACCTTATCTTTGTCGCTTTGTTATTTTGGGAATGCTGGTTCATCCCTTTCTTCTGGATGAAGTCTTGGCCAGTTCCATAAGTCTTCTGGTCATTTATAGGGAATACAGATTTTATGGTTACTTTATGTCATAAAACAGCCTCAATTTAGAGATTAGAATGTCTGGACCCATGTAATAAGAAAAACTCCCAATTTGTGATTAGTCCAGGCTCATTGATCTTTTTAATCCCATACCCCCTTTAACCATATTGTATAACCTGTGAATCCTTTGTCAATATGATGTTTTTACATAATAGAAAACGGTGCATAGAATTTCAAAGAAAGCCAGTTATGTTTACATACAGTAGTTATCATAATATTGAAATTAAGTTTGTGGTGTGTAATGCTTATGCTTCATTATTAATTCATACACTACATAATGATTCTAATAATTACCATGATTTTACAATAGAGTTCCACATGGGCGATATTTTGAGATATCTGCTATGAAAGTAATATGATATGACAATATAATTTCTTCTGATAATAATATCATGGCTATGCTGCCTGTATTTATTGAAAAAGTTGCTAAAAATTTAGGAGTTGAAAAAAAGCTTTGATCTGATGCAGTAAAGATAGGATCATTGTATGGGATAATAAATGAAATGGACCCATGGCCTTGTTCTCTGGCTTCACCGAGGCCCGTTGCACTGCCTGGGCGGGGGGGGGGGCAGTGTTAGAACATTAGAGAGGATCCCGGCTGGGTGGACTTCAGACTTCTCACTAGAATCTGAGACTCTCCTGTGTTTTCATGTCTGAAAAATGTGGAGATCTGGTGATGGTTTTGCAAAGAATGCAAGAAGCCCAGAAACTTAACAAACACAGCTGTGCCTACATGGGTGGTATGTCAAGGGGAAACTGCAGCAAGTATTTAGATAGTGTGCATCTTCTAGAGACAAACATTTTAATACATGTTTCGTGTGTGGCAGAGGGATGGGTTGCAGAGAGAATACAAATTGTGTATTAAAACAGATAAATTATGGGATGAATGTAAGGTTTGTTAAGAGCTTAAATATTGCAGTGTTATCCTTGTAGCTTGGCCAACTTGAATGTCCACTCTCCTTTGCTATTTCAAAGTATCAGAGCTGGAGAGTGCAGAAGAAACTGGTTTCACACCACAGTGGCCATGCTTCCCTGGACCAGTTACCCAAATGACTTAATCCACAACTTATCCAGCTTCAAAATCAGTATGGTAACTGTATCAAAAGTTGTGCAGAATACCTGGCTGGTGTAGCTCAGTGGATTGAGCGTGGGCTGGGAACCAAGCAGTCCTGGTTCGATTCCCAGTCAGGGCACATGCCTGGGTTGCGGGCCAGGTCCCCGTGAGGGCCATGTGAGAGGTAACCATACATTGCTGTTTCTTTCCCTCTCTTTCTCCCTCCCTTCCCCTCTCTCTAAAAATAAATAAAAATAAAATCTTTTAAAAAAAAAAGTCGTGCCAAATAAAAGAAGTAATTTATAATGTTCATGCCTAGTGTTTGTGAAATGACTCTAACATCTTGTCCTGCATTGTAACTGAATACATGATTTCCAACTTGGAATACTTTTCCATGAGAACTGTGCATCTAAATAGCTGTTGCTAGTTCTCTACAGAAACAATGCCCACCTCTGTGTTTCTTATAAGACCCCATTAAATAGCAGGAGAGGAACATTCTAGTACACCTTAGTGATAAACACTTTTGCATTTTGGCATCTGGTATCTTCCTGCCATAGTTTAGACAAGGTAGGGCTATAAATTCTACTTCAGAAAATAGACATTTTTTAATTTTAGTTTTTTAACTGTAAGCCTAAGTTTAGAATTGATAAACTGTACCCCAATGGGGTCTATTGCCTTGCTTATGAATTCAGGTTTTGATTGCCCATAGAATCAAGATAAAGACTCTAATGTCCTGATATTTTAGTATGATGATTTGAAAAAATCTACTCAAAGTTAGGGGTTTCTTTTGTTTTTGTTTTGAGATTGTCTGTGATTAAATCTTCCCACTGCCATGGATGTCACTGGTAGCTCATGCTTTGGATGACTTTTCTACTAAGTGAGCCATGACTGTTTTCTTTCTAGTGTTCTAGAAAGCCATGACTGGCTGAGAGGTGGGCTAAGCTCTAAATGGTAGAACCTGATTTTTATGAATAGAAAGCAAATCTATTCATAAAGGGGTTGATGCTATGAACTTGACATCCTTAGTAACAGGTGCTAACCAACTAATGGAGTATTCTTAATGCAGTTTAATTCTATAAAAAGGAAAATCTACTGAGACCCAGAGGTTAGGGCTACAGTGCTGAGCAACCTGCCAATCATTGACTCAAATAATATAGAAAAAATTTAGAAGCAGGTGAGAGATTAGTTCTCTGTGAGAACAAGTACGAAATTATATTTCATTACAATACCTGTTGATATATTATTCTTGGGACTATTAGAATATAATGAGATGAATTGTGTATATAACAAAGGAAGGGAAGATTGATGTAAAACTTAACCACTTAATGTTTATGTCTTAAATTAGGTGAATTTATTTGTTGCTATAATGTAGTTGAAAGTACAAGAAATAAACATATAATATCACTATAGATTGAAGAGCAGTATTAACTCTAAAGGTAGACAAGCCAATGATTTTGCTGAATTATATATATATGTATATATACACTCATGTATATATACATATATGCATACATCTACACATACATGCATATATACATGTGTGTATATACATGCATACATATATATTTTATTGTATGTTTTCCATTAGCATTTATTCCCCTTATCCTCCCTCCCCCACAACTGCCACACTGTTGTCCATGTCCATGAGTCTTTTTTCCTTTTTGCTCAATCCTTCATCCCCTCACCTCTCCCACCCCACCCCCGCCCCTGAGAGCTGTCAGCCTGCTCTCTGAGAGTCTGTCTCTATTTTGCATGTTAGCTCAGTTTGTTCATTAGATCCCACGTATGTCTGAAATTATGTGGTGTTTCTCTTTCTCTGACTGGCTCATTTCACTTAGGATGATGTTCTCCAGGTCTATCCATGCTGTAGCAAAGGGTAAAATTCTCTTTTTTTTTTACAAACAAGTAATATACCATTGTGTAAATGTCCCATAATTGTTTTATCCACTTATCTACTGATGGACATTTGGGCTGCTTCTGTATCTTGGCAATTGTAAATAACACTGCAATGAACATAGGGGTGCTTATGTTCTTTCAAATTAGTGTTTTGGATTTCTTTGGATTAATTCCCAGAAGTGGGATTGCTGGATCAAACAGCAGATCCATTTTTAATTTTTTGAGGTATCTGCATACTGCTTTCCTCAGTGGCTGCACCAATCTGAATTCCCACCAACAGTGCAGTAGGGTTCCTTTTTCTCCACATCCCCTCCAACAGTTATCTGTTGCTTTGTTGATGATGGCCATTCTGACCAGTGTGAGGTGATCTCTCATTGTGGTTTTAGTTTGCATTTCTCTGAAGAATAAATTCAAAATGAATTAAAGACTTAAATGTTGGACCTGAAACCGTGAAAATCTTAGAAGAAAACAGGCATTAAAATCTTGGACATTGCTCGTAGCAACATTTCATCTGATATGTCTGCTCAGGCAAGGGAAACACAAGAAAAAATAAACAAATGGGACTACATCAAACTAAAAAGTTTTTGCACAGCAAAGGAAACCATCATCCAAATAAAAATGTAACCCACAGAATGGGAGGATGTATTTGCCAATACACCTGATAAGGGGTTAATATCCAAGATTTATAAAGAATTTACAAAACTCAACACCCTAAAAACAAAAAATTCAATTAAAAAATGGGCAAATGACCTGAATAGACACATCTTCCAAGAGAACATACAGATTGCCAATAGACATATGAAAAGATTCCCCTTTGACTTTACTGTAATTTTATTTTTGTAAAAAAAAATGTAAAGGCAAATAAATAATTCTATGCTACAATATCTAGAAGTCATTGTTTTTACTATTTTAAATTAGTTTTTCTTTTTCTTATAATTTTTTAATTGTTATAATTATAAAATCGATTGGGTTTGATAACAGTTTACCTACAAATAAAGGCTGCTGGTTAGAAGCAGGAGTTACTGCATCTGAAAAATCTGAGTGATTCTCCAAACCTCAATCTCATCATTGTTGTTCCTGAGGCCCATTTCCCAACTTCAGGTTGGATTAAGAAGCTAAATTGGGACAATGTTAAAATGATAGCTACACGATCATTTTAAAGCTTGTCAGGATTAATTCATCTTTTTTGGTGTTCTTCTCCCTTTTATGTGTATATAAGCATTGCAGTGATCACACTTTCTGTTCTCATTTGTATCTTTGAATCTCTTTCTTTTAACACCAAATACAGTGCTAGAATTTTAGAGCAAGTCAGCACATATTTGACTTTTGGGTAAGTGGTGGTAAAGTATTGAATTATTATATTTTGTATTTAAAAGTATTCATATTATAGTAGAGGGGAAATTAGAGAGGGAAATAGGAATTCCATGAAAAAGTGCACATTGTCAGAGTCAGAAGGAAAATAATAAATAATTAACCCATAGGCCTTTTTCAAAGAATGATGACATCCATTTGTCCCAAATAAATAAAATTATGTGTCTGTTCCTTTTATTAAGGTCTCTGTGTTTTACGTTCAATACTTTCTTAAATAGTTCTCTTTAGAGCACAGAGTAAACTGTATTGATATTGCTGCCTTTTAAAGATAAATAAGAAAATGCCTCTTTGTTGCAGTTACACATGGCATGTGCCAGCGGCTACAAAGAGGTGGTGTCTCTGCTCCTGGAACACGGCGGGGACCTCAATGTAGTGGACAATCAGTACTGGACCCCACTTCACTTGGCAGCGAAGTATGGCCAGGTAAATAATTTCCTGTCTTATTTTAATTGTTTTATAATTAGTGCATCATTGCATATTATTTTTATTTTATTTCAGGCCATGTACTAATAACTATGTTATTCAACTTTTAACGACATCATCTTACTAGCATAGTTTTATGACTGAAAGAAGACTTCCTTTGAGAAGGATACATATTAACATACATTTCTTGGGACTCTGCTTATTGTGTATTATGCTCAACATCATTGGAGAAATAATCAAAACTTATCAATATTCTTTATAAAATGGACTTAATGCAAATTTTTTAATATTATATAGTCCTCACAAGCTTACTATTTCATGAGTATAATAGTTCTGTTTGTTTTCTACAGTTAGTATATGTAAAGTAAAATTACATTTTGTATTTTATTTTTCTCTATAAATTATATGTGACTTTAATAAATGAAGGGTGGGTAGCAGAGTTCTTTCTCTGAATTGATTTTTGGAAGTAGCTAATACATCTTGAGTTATTATTGTACAAATTAATTTTCACTAGGTACCATTATATCATGAAGAAGGAGAAAATTCTAACTTTTAAATGATTTACATAGGTGAATGTGATAGCAGTATTGATGATAATTTATTAATTTTAAAATCAATTTATAAAAATATGTATATTTTATTAGAGAAAGTCTTAGTAGTAATGTTATGGAAAATAACTCAGTTTTACACATATATGGAGATTTAAGCTAAACTTGTTGTTTTCCAAACATTAGCTTGGGTAGCAAGCACACTCACCGAATTTTATAAGTTAGAACTACTTGGCATGCAAAATATCTATCATAAAATTTAAATAGTGCAATTGTTGAAATAATTGAAAGCATTTGCCTTTCAGGCATTTTAGAAAAATCTCTTTGCTTGGGAAGGTCTTCAATTTAATAAAAACATTGTTTACTTCAAGGACACTTTCTGTAGAAAAGGATTCAGTCATTTAGTAAGCATTTTTAACAGACTATTAACAAAACTCAGCCTGTGCTCTTAGCAAGTGAGCATGTGTCCAAGTGAAGGATGGATTAAGGGGTTGAGGCTGCACGTAGCTGAAGTCATTGGCCTCAAGGGACCAGGGTTCCCAGAGCCCTATAGATTACTTGAGTATTGGGGATTAATACCTCAATACTCCTCAGTACTCTGTTCCTAGCACAACAGCCGCTTGGAATATATGGGCGAGAGGTTTTGTAATTAGTTAAAAACAGAGAAGCAAACATATAAGACAGCACTGCTTTTAGAACACAAACTATTGGCCTATGCTGAAGAAATGGTAGTCAGTATGTTACCCAAATATGCCCACTATAGTCAGGATTGCTTCTGGAAGGAGCTAAATCTGGAAATGAAGGATAGTTTGGTGAAATGTGGCAGAACACTACCCCACCTTCAATGATTCAAGGCTTTCATTTTACCCAGTGTTTCACTTTTGACAGGAATTTTTGGTTTTGAATCAATACCATTAAAAAAACGTTGGTATCCTTTAACCACTTTTATGTGGCAATGAACTCTGGGGGACTAGGACTAGATTTTAAAAGTTTTTAAACATATTCTAGACTAAACATGTCATTATTTCTCTTATTAGAATTTTAACAGTTTTTATCAGAACCCAGTGTGTGGTTTCTGTTTTATTTGGTTGCAGGTCCAATGAAATATTTGGTATAAATTAGCATAGTTCCCTATTTTTAAGTTCTATGATGTCCATTTGGTCCTTTCTTATAACATCTATGTTTTGGAAGAGACTTTTCATTTTTTTTGTTTCAAGAGAATTTCTAATTGCTTATGGAGGAATTCTCATGATGCTGCTTTAAAATCATCATCAAATAATTCCAGCAGGATTCATTTTGCTATTGATGTCAGTTTATCATTTTTTCTCAGTCAAGATGTGGTCTTCTGATCTTGATATGATGAGTGATTTTTATCTTGGACATTTTGGTTATTAAGAGAATCTTGGTTTTATATAAATCTTCTCTTTTAGCCAGCCGTCAGCTTGTTTAGGTTTAGCATCCAGGTTCTGGTCTACCTGAGTGGGCTGTTGGTTCCAGTAACAGTTTCATTTCCAGACCCTTTGAGGTCCTCTTTTGGAACGCTTGGCTTATCTTCTGCCCCGGAGACTCCCACTGGTTCCTGCTGGTGCCCCCTGCAGGTGAAATGGGTTTCCCCATGGAAGGCTATCCCTTGTCTCTTGTTGGGTAGGGAAATCTCCGTGGGGTCAAAAAGACTTTCAGTTCTTCAGGCTAGCTGGGGCATGCTCCTTCTTCGAAGTGACCCCTCCCAGCCTCTCTCATCTCTTGTGGTGGAGGGGAATATTAAGCTCAGTGGAAGGAAATTGCCTGTTTTAGCACTTAATGTTAGTGGAGTCATGGTGTTGGACTCACCTGATGTTGTCAGAGAGTGTGTATGGAGGAGGGATGCATCTATCTGGGGCCCTTTCTGATGCTGGATTGGGAGTGGGGGCCACTGGATCTGGAGATGCCTTCTTTTCTGGGCGTGAGGACATGGGTTTCCCTCCCTCTCTGTGATTCCTTTCTTCTTGGTGTCCTTAGCCAGTTCTACTTTTCAGAGTTCATTCTTGGTTGTGTGTTATTTCCTGCATTTATTGGTGTAATTGGCAGAGTGGACCACGAGGAAATCAGTCTAAATAAATGGGTGTGTTTTAAAACAACTGTCTTTCTTTTGAAAACCACTTATTTCTGAAATCCTTGTGAAATTTGATCAAATGTGATGAAAAGAAATTATCTATGGTTATTTTCAACCTGAAACCCACTTGTGGAGGCAGAGTAGAAATTAATGTGCATTTACAAAATTGTTTTATTATTGCTATTTTTCATTCTACATGTTAGACATGCCTAAATGTGATCATTTTTTCCTGACTCACATTTACAAGGATCACCTAGATATTTCCATTCCACATCCTAGATGCTATATTATTAAGGAAGAAAGAAGTAATGGCTATCATAAATTTTATCCCTCAGGTAATCAGATGAAGCTACTGATGATTTTCCCAGAAATTCAGAGACACAATCAAGTATACCTACAATTTCAGAGGCCTAGAGTCTTCCATGAAAATAAGGCATAGTCCTTTTAGGGGGTTAATAAGAAACCCTACTCTTCAAAAGTAGAAACTTTTATCTAAAACATAGATTTTTAATATAGTAAATGTTAAAAGACAAAATCACAGTCAGACAAAATGTGTGTCTTGGAGAGATGTTTTATATAACCATGACAAAAGATTAAGGAATATATTAAACTAAAAAAACAAGTTAGCTGTATAGTAAGAATACTTTCAACCGGTTTTAGTGATAAAAGTAGATTTTTAAATGTTACTTTACACCATTACTTTTAACAATAAAAAATTATTTAATGGTTAACATATATGAGGCCAAATGTGATATATCAGCCATGCCACAGAGTGATACAAGAAACATATGCTCAGTTCAATCGCTGCTTCCTTATTAAAGCTTACGGAAACTTCCTGTCTCACAAAAACCATAAGATAGCAGAATCAGTGATTAGTAAGGCAGAAAGAATACGTGGATATCAGTACTCTCACCCTATTTACCTGTCACATTCCAAAACCTTCCCAAACTTTGGTTTTTCTCAATTACAGTTTACATTCAATATTATTTTGTATTAGTTTCAGGTGTACAGCATAATGGTTAGACAATAATATACTTTATAAAATATTCCCCCTGGTATTTCCAATACCCAGATGACACTGTACATAGTTATTACAATATTATTTCCTGTATTTCCTATGCTGTGCTTTGCATTCCCGTGACTATTTCATAATTACCAATCTCTCTCAACAAGCCATTCAACCCCCGTCCCTTCTGGCAACCATCAGTCTGTTCTCAATATCTGTAAGTCTGTTTCTGTTTTGTTTGTTTATTTATATTGTTCTTTAGATTTTGCATATATGTGAAATCATATGGTATCTGTCTTTCTCTGACTAATGTCATTAAACATGCCCTCTAGGTACATCTATGCTGTTGCAAATGGTAAGATTTTGCCAAACTTTGGGTTTTCTAAATTTCCATTTTTCAGCCTAGAGAAACAGCCATGAAACATAGCCATGAACTTCACAAGGGAAATATAATTCAAAAGGTGCATTGGCTTTGCAAGATGCAGAGTAATTAAGATTGATGTTTTTAGTAATACATTTCTAGTGTGCCAGCTATATTTCCAACACTCATCATTTATTAATGTTAAGTGAATTAAGAAACTTTCCAGTTACTTTATTTTTTTCCAACCCAGGTTCAAAATATTTGAGCCCAAATTTTAGAAACCATTATTTCTCTCTCTCTTTTTAGATTGCCAGTTACTTTTATTTCCCAGACACTGTCACCACACACATACACCTATATTTTATTCTGCCCAAAGAAATGATTAAGCCAGCTTTGCCTTGAGAACTTCCTTGGCCTCCTGACTGGCTCCGAGTACCAGCTACCACTCACTGGCTGTGTGAACCTAATACGCTTTGATACTTCTTCTATAAAGCCTAGCCCCAGGGTCTTCAAATAATAACTATCAACACATCTGTTCAGAGGGGAATTTTTACATAGCTCAGAAGATTATTGAGAATAACAAAGACAAATGTATCACTGAAGCATCAAAGAGCATGTGTCCTAGCCAATTGATTCAGTTGCTAGATTTGTACAGACAGATGTCCAACATAATGTTTTCCAGAAATGGCCATTTATAGTGTTCAAATGAGATAGACTCTAAACATTATTTCACCTTCGTGGGCTGAGAACCAGAGGGTCCCAGTTCGATTCCCAGTTGGGGCACATGCCTGGGTTGCAGGCCAGGTCCCCAGTGAGGGCCATGTGAGAGGCAACCATACATTGGTCTTTCTCCCTCCCTTCTCCTCTCTCTGAAAATAAATAAATAAAATCTTAAAAAAAAAAAGAACTAAACATTATTTCACCTTTATCCTCTGCTTCTCTAGAAAATGACTAACCATTAATTCATTACTTTCTAAATCCTTATTTATTTTAGTACAAAGGATAGGATCTGAAGGCTCTATATGTCTTTTCCATTTTGCCCCATTAAACCTACTGGAATTGGAGCTCCACCAGAACGTAAGCTTTTAAACAGCAGAGACATCATTTGTGTGGCCCACTGTGCCAGCCCTGTGCCCCGCAGAGTGACTGAAGGAATTGAATGGGCAAATCCATCAACCAGGAACTAGAAGCAAAGTTCTCATGCTGAGAGGAGAGCGAAGATTTTCTGTTAAAATATATGACACTGGAACTAAAACAGTCTTCCTCAATTCAAGCTACAAAAATAACTGAAAGATTTATGTTAATAGAAAACTTTCAGTAAATTGTGTCTTTATCTTTTTGTCAAGAATATACCATATGATATCTAGAATTTGTTTACCCGTAAAATACCACTTGATATTTATTTGGAAATGATAGTTTAGAAAGAGACTTTATTGGGGTATCAATATATATATGCAAGGGAGATTTATAACTCTCTAAAGACATTTACTATAAATAAATGCATCTCAGTTCAGAAAAAACTTGATAAATGCTAACATTTTAGAAAGACTAATGGCATTTTGAGAGACATTCACAGCAATTTACACTTTCTTATAAATATTTTATGAATGTAAACACCTTTATGGAGAAGGTAGTTTGAAATTTATAACATTATTTACAGTATTTATTACTGACATTTATACTGAAATGGCATGTATATTTTAAAACTTCCTTTTGTAAATACATTTACTTCGCCAATGAGAAAAAAAGAAATGTCTGTTCTTCTCTAAAATTGAGAACTAAATAAGTTATGTGAGCAATAGGTCTTTCAGGAGTTGTACATAAGATAAAATTTGATTCTAGCCTTGTACATATTTTAGTGTTTATAGTAGCATTGGTATTATAAACACACATAAACACTGGTATTATAGCATTTGGTACTACATCCAAAAAAATAAAATAGTTGTACAGATGCTGAAATGTTAATATCCTTCTCTTCAAAAGTATTTTGTATGAAATAACTTGTATATCTTTTTTTTGGGGGGGTGACCCTTTTAATGGTGAATTCCAGGTCACAACACAGTAACTTATCAATTCAACTACACCAAGGTTTCTGAAGACAATGGCATGTGTGCCCAAGCAGGTTGTAAATAAATTTCAAATGGAATCTGGCATCACCCTGAAGGAATTCTAACTTCACACTGTTGGGGTAATTTACCAAGATGGCTTCAGAGTAGACTAACTTTACACAGCACATTTAAAAAAAAAGATACATTTATTCAGCGTCATGATCAGATTATTACATTTAGCAATCAACAGCGTGGGTGCAAAAAGAAAAAAAAAAAACTACATTAAAAACCCTTTGTTGGAATGCTTTACACTTTCCACAGAACAGAAACTAAAATAACCTGTTATACAATTAGTCACAAATACAGTCCTCGAGTTTTTTTGCCCATTCACATGATTATTGTCTAAAACATGTCTTCTTTGTAGCAGCTAGGCCCTGCCACCACTGTGCTTGGCTGAGTTCACAAATCTGTTGTAACCTGTAGCTTCCCTGTCACTTCTCTGGCTCTCCTCTCCTGCTAAGCTTTGTTTCCTGGCAGTAATTAAAACCTTCTGCCACTGCCATAGCTACTGCTGCTGCTGGAACTGCCATAGCCACCTTGGTTTCGTGGTTTGGCAAAGTACTGGCCTCCACCACCATAGGGGCCAGAGCTTCTGCCTCCAAAGTTTCCTCCTTTCATGGGTCCAAAATTTGAAGACCGATTGTTGTAATTGCCAAAATCATTGTAGCTCCCACCACCTCCAAAGTTGCTTCCACTACCACCGCCAAAGCCGCCTCCGCCTCCTCCGTTGTTATAGCTGTCATAGCTGCCACTCCTGCCATAGCCACTGCCCTGGTTTCCATAACCCTGTCCACCACTTCCATAGCCTCTGCTTCCTCCAGAGTAACCAGGGCCACCTCCTCCATAACCACCATCATTACCAAATCCATTATAGCCATCCCCACTGCCACCATATCCACCACCTCCACGGCTACCACCAAAGCCACCTCGACCGCTGAAGTTTCCTCCACGACCAAAGTTGTCATTCCCACCAAAACCACCTCCACGACCACCTCCAAAGTTTCCAGAACCACTTCGACCTCTTTGGCTGGATGAAGCACTAGCCGTCTCTTGCTTAGACAGGGCTTTCCTTACTTCACAGTTGTGGCCATTTACAGTATGGTATTTCTGAATGACAATCTTGTCTACAGAGTCATGGTCATCAAAGGTTACCAAAGCAAAGCCTCTCTTTTTGCCACTGCCTCGGTCAGTCATGATTTCAATCACTTCAATTTTCCCATACTGTTCAAAATAATCTCTTAGGTGATGTTCCTCAGTGTCTTCTTTAATACCGCCAACAAAAATCTTTTTCACAGTTAAGTGGGCGCCCGGTCTTTGAGAATCTTCTCTTGAGACAGCCCTCTTTGGTTCCACAACTCTTCCATCCACCTTGTGTGGCCTTGCATTCATGGCTGCATCCACCTCCTCCACAGTGGCATATGTGACAAACCCAAAGCCTCTGGAGCGCTTGGTGTTTGGATCTCTCATCACCACACAGTCTGTGAGCGTTCCCCATTGCTCAAAATGGCTCCTCAGACTCTCATCTGTTGTTTCAAAGCTCAAACCTTCGATAAAGAGCTTCCGTAGCTGTTCCGGCTCTTTGGGAGACTCTGACTTAGACATGACGACTGCAGGAGAGGGAACTTCGACGATGCTTACTCAGCGGCGTCCACCGGCAGAAAACATAACTTGTATATCTTGATGTTCAAATGAGTCATTTGTATTCTCAAATACATTTTGTACATAAGAAATGAAATATATTAAAGTTTTTTTCAGATATTTCTTCTTTGCTTTGGAAATCAATAAAAACATTGTCTGGTTTTCCTGCTACCCCTCTGAGCATACCATATTGATAAACTCAGTGCTCTATCCTAGATTCTCTCTCTTCCTAGTATTTACGTGTCTTTCAGAGTTTCAGCTCCTATAGCTTCAAATCCTCTGCAAGCTCATGACTCCCAAAGGCTTCCCTCCTCTCATTTCTCTCCCAAGTCCCAGACCCAAGAGGACCACTGCCAGGGGGTAATCCCTACCAACCTGCCTTCAAACTCCACTTGTGTACAGAGAATTATCACCTTCTTTTTCCCATGTCCAGCCTGTTGCCCCTTCTTTGTTTTATCATTTCCTGGGCATTATTCTTTTCCTACCTCTCCTCGCCTCGCCCACATCTAATAAGCCCCTGAGCCCAACAACTCTTACCTACTAAATGGATTTGAGCTGTTTGAGCTATAATCATGACCAATTAACCTGTGCGCCTTCACTGCCTCTGCCCTCATAAAGTCCTTTAGCATGTCCACATCAGAATTAACCTGATGAAGTTTTAACAAAGCTCCCTGCCCTCCCCCCACTCCATTTTAAATGCAAAAATAATCAAACTATTTCAACACAACGTTCTTTCCATTGCTGTTGATATGAAGTGCCCGCTCCGTAACATAGATTATGAGCCATGTGCCTGGATTTCTGCTTAAGTCTTCAGCTCTGGTTCTCCTGAGTCCTCCCACCAGGCAAGAGGATGTGGCCATGCTGAGCTTCTTCCAGCATCTGGAATATGCTATCATGTACATCCTTCTCACGTTCTTTGCTCTTCTTGAAAGTGTTAGGTGGTCAGATCTTACTTAACCTTGCTGGACTATACTGAGCTGTTACTTTACTAGCTGTCCTTTCTAACTTCCTAAATTCCAGTGCAATGGCTATCCTCAGCACCCTATGTAGCACCTTGTATATTTGATATAATGTCACTTATCACAATGTGTTGGAATTGTCTCATTTGTTTGTATTACCCCCCTAGTTTGTGAGAACCAAGTGGAGACAGAGCATGTATTCCTTTATCAGCTCAGGGCTGGGCATAGTACTCAGTTCCCATTTATTAATGGAAGAATCAGTGAATGTCCTAGTTTAGCAGATGCTTGTCTTTCTCAATGGTGGATCATAGAGCAAATGTATGAAGAGCAGGCAAGTGAGCATGCAACATAAGACTGGTTGGCCAGTGGGAGAAGTCCTTTCACAGATCTCCAGCAGATATTTGGCCATGTGCAAGGTATTGATTGGGTAGGTCTGGAAACAGAGATTTGTGATGGATTACTTAAGAAATCTTGCAAATGGAAAGGGAGTTTAACCTTGAGCTAATATTATGGGCAGTATCATAACTATATTACAAAAAGTTTATCAGAGGAGCCTGAGGTGGAATGGATGTGGGAGAATGAAGCTGCTGCATGAAAGCATAGGAGGATGTTTCTAGAAAGAAACAGGACACTTGTGCAGAGTACATGTAGAAAGCATGTATTTTGAGGGATAAAGGCAGCACTATTTGCTTAATAAGAAATCACAGTTGGATTAAAAATAGAGTTAACATTAAGGATTTGCTTGACTTTACTTTTATATTTTAGATCAGAAATTCTTCAGACAGTTCTGAGTGAGATGCATTTACTCATGATAATGTTGAGTGTGTACCAAAGAGTATTGGATATACAAATTCTGAATTCCCTGGAGACCTTTAATATCATAACTTCTCTTTATTAAATTAAATGAAACAATCTCTTTTAGCTTCTGAAATAGGAATTTGAGCATCCCCACTCATTGCTATCTTTTAAACTTTTTAAAGAGGTAATTTAAAAAAATATCAAGGATTAATTTTGCTAAATTCTATCCAAACTGAAATGCAACTATCCATGGAATGGAGTCTATATTCAATAATTTGTGTGAATTTAAATTTTAGCTTAAACTTATTTTCTCCTAGCCATGTAGTGTTTTCTTGAACACACACACACAGAATGTCAGTCACCTTACCCTTTGATAGTTTGGGTGACTACAGTAGTTTGCTGTACACAGTTTCAGTCTCCCACGGTCAGCCACAAAAGAATATATCAAGGTCTCTCCAGAAGGTGTCCAGCCATGTAACATGAAAAATGGAGACACTTACTGAAGAAAACACAAGATACAAGAAACATTGTACATAGGACAATGATGCCTCGGTCCCCTTCAAAGTAGGGACCTCACACAGTTCTCCCAATTGCCATCAGTTGCCCCTTTGTATTTTCCCGAATTTCATCAACAGTATGAAATCTCTTCCCTTTCAAAGGTGATTTTAGTTTTGGGAAAAGCCAGAAGTCACAGGGCATCAAATATGTGCTGCAGGGGGGCTGAGTCACCTGGGTGATTTGATGTTTGGCAAAAAAACTCTGCACGAGGCCTGATGCATGAGTGGGCACACTGTTGTGATGAACCTGCTGATCACCGGTTGTCCATAGCTGCGGCCTTCTGACTCATCTGAATAGTTTCCACAGAGGAATGTTCAAGCTTAATGAAAACTTGGATTCAGACTCATTGCTTTACTCACTCAGGCATTTTGAGTGTGACAGCCACGCAGTACACATGCTCACTCAGTGGTGTGTACTGTCCCCAGTGACTAGCACAGTGAAGTCATCATTGTTCACGCATGTGCACTCCAGTTCACTCTCCTTGTCTACACCAATGTTGCACAAACTGTTCTTGTTATATTAACAATGGCTGGACTTTTACCGTACAGACCTTGTACACCATGATTTATTTCTATAAATGTCACAAACAGATGAAATTAAGCAATTTGTTGTTTAGGGATACTTCCGTAAGGTCTACATGTAAAGAAACTACATGTAAGGTCTAAGCATGTAAACTACATGTAAGGTCTAAGCATGTAAAGAAACGATAGTAATGGTTGATCCAAAATTCACGATGGTGGTCAACTCTGGGAAATAAAAAGAGGGATAATTTTTAGGAAGAACTCACAAAGGTACCGTGAATGACATTTAACATTTGGGTGCACTGGAATTTATTTCATTATTGCTCTTTCAATGGTACGTATACATTATATGCACACTTTGTATGTATGATGTATTTTATAATAATATTTTAAAATGCATTTAATATCTCATCAAGTTGCTTAATTCTTATAACTTGAGATTTTTTCTAATTCTCCAATGTGACTTTATTGTCCATGATGCTGTAATGGGTGGACAGTACCAATGAGTGAGACTTTAATGAATTGCTGAATTAAAAAAACAAAACACACTGTCATGTGTGATTCCTCCGTGAAGAGATGTCCTGCAGGAAGCCTGAGAAGTACTAAATGTGCTTTTTCAAATCCTCAGTGGTTTAGCCCTCATTTGATAAGCAGTGTTTGGTTCAAGTACGTTAATTGCTGAAATTGTTTATATGTCTGTCATTTTTAAAAAGGAACGGGAAACGAAGAGTGTAAGAAACATTAGCATACTAGCTTATGCTAATGTGTTCTCATTTCTCCAACCTTAACTGCCCATTGAGGTCATGACTGTGTGTTATTTACTGATGAATCTTCAGTATCCAGCATGTATTCCCTATTTCAATTATCTTTAATGTTTCAGACAAACCTGGTGAAAATTCTTTTGATGCATCAAGCAAATCCAAACCTTCTGAACTGCAATGAAGAGAAGGCCTCGGGTAGGTTGTGAGTGTCCTGAGACCATTGAGCAGTCACTGGTTCCTTCCTGTCCTATGTAAGTTGTTCACCCGTCGTGAGCATAGGTGGGAAACGGGAGTCAGTCTCTCCTGAGCAGCTTTGTGAAAACCACCCCGCTTCACGGGTGATTCACAAACTCCAATGGACGACGGCTCTGGGGCGAGAGGGTGTTAGACAGCAGTTAAGCTCGTGGGTCACTGTGTGCTTCATTGCAGTTTGCTGTTCAGACTTTAAACGTCCTGTAGTTCCTGCAGTGCCATTAGTTTAAAATATTTTCATGCTTTTATTTTAACTAGTTTCTCATCATACCTAGTACATGCTAGTTTGTTAGGGTATTTTTAAACAGCAATAGTATTTCTTTCTGCACAGATATTTATACTGTAAGAAATAGAGACTAAAATTCTAAAGATAATTTAAAAGTTTGAAAATGTTAATTTAATTTTACTTATTTTTAATAAATATATTTTGAACATTTCAAGAGTTCTTTTTACCAGTGTTCTTTCATATATTCAGATATGTATTTTAAAAATGGATGCCACATTCTTTATTTTTGCTTTTAGGAAATTTGACAATAAAGTTACTACTCATAAATTATTTTGGTATATTAAAAAATCCTAAGAAAGTCTAGCATAAGTAAGACAATAATAAAAAATTTTGAAGGTAGTAATTGATCTGAATAATATATATCTCCTTATTCTTCTTGTTGCTCTAACTACTAATCTGAGATTTCTTATTTGATGTGCTATGGGAGAGCGTGTGATTACCTAATAAAGCTCTAGTTTAAGACGGGATGAGGGATTTGCTGTATTGCTTATTGTATTGGAATTCAGTATCATTGTTGGGTGTTTTTTAATATTTGCTATATAAACTGATGATTTAACATGCACAACTATGATAGCTTGATATTCGAACTTTAGAACAGACTAATATTACTGGTAGTGTAGTAATTTTAACATGAACAACGAAAGCATGTTTAATGGTAAATATTAAAGGAGCAGATATAAATCGATAATTTTCTATTTTTTGAATGAATTCTTTTATTGTGAACTCTAAGTCACACTCTCTGTTAACTCTAGTCTAGTTCTAACAGATCATATTTTTCAAGTTCATATCCCTGGCTTCTTGCCCAAAGAAGGGAAAATATGATTGACCCTGGACTACACAGACTCCCATCTGTTACTCTTTCACCTTTTAGGTCTAGTGTCAACTGTGCCAAAATGGACATCCAACGTAATTGACAGCCCTAGGGCTCCAGGGGATGACTAAAACTTGGTCACCTCAGGCCTACTGTATGATGACTCAGACAGTTTTGCCCGAGTTGATCACGCCATGTCTACCATCAATATTGGTCACGAGAGACGTAGCGATGTGACTATAGTAGACCCTGAGTAGACACTTGTTGATTGAGTGAAAGTAGTTCTCTCATACACAAGGGGCAACGAGCTATAATACAGTGAGAGGTTTCCAGTAAATGCAGGACATTCCGACATCCTATCCAAGAGCAAGAAGAAGGAAACAGATAAAACAACGGTGCAGAGAACAATGGACTTGACACCCATATTTTGACTGAGCAAATGAAAATGATCACAGTACTATATTATATTCTTGCTATTTTGTGTTTCTTAAATTTGAAATGGACACATAAAAATTATCTGAGGAATTAAAGTCATTTGGGGCATAGCTGTTAGATGGGGCAGAACTAATCTCCTCAGGCAAGGAAGCTGAGCTATCTCATTATGTGGTTATGATTTAACCTAAAGCACATGATAAAATCCTGGCATAAATACCTTCTTTAGGTCACTGAATTACCACATCCAGGCAATAAAGCCACATAAGTCAAATTTATAGACAAAGGTAGTCATGCAGCTTAGTTATGAGGGTTGAAAAGGAGCAGTTGGCTCCATTAGGTTCCTAATTGTTATTAATGTGAAGTTTTCTGCAGGATTTAATGATTTCCAGTGTCATTTGTTATTAAGTGTAAATTTGATAGTGTCCATCTATAGTGCTGTCCAGATACATTCAGATGTCACTGTTAATATGTAATTTATAAGTAATTATTGCATAATAACTCATTTCAAATGGAGAGGTTAGACCCACTGTTTTAATATCTGTTTATGCATCTACTTATTTAGTAAATCATTTTAGAATGCTTACTACATGTTTTATAATAGCACTCTGAATATATAACTATTTTTATCATTTTGCTTCGTTTTCACCAAGATGAAGGAAGAATTTCACTGAAAATAAAATGACATCAAGCTTAACTTCTCAATGATTTACATTTTACTCATTACCACTGAGTGAAAATTATTTTTATATACTTTTCATTTCATTTGTAATTAAATGTCACTAATGTGAAAAAGATAAACTTTTTAAATGGCAGTGCAATAATTTTATTTCTACCAAAAATTTAACTGTTTTTATTTTGCCACATGCTGATAAACTTTAGCATTTTCAGAATTATTGAAAGCAAATAGTTTACTTTGATTTCACCACCCCCTTTTTCTGACTTTATGTTATGTGTAGATATCGCTGCATCTGAATTTATTGAGGAAATGCTGCTAAAAGCCGAAATGGCCTGGGAAGAAAAAATGGAAGAGCCTCTGCCTGTGCCGACCTTCGCACAGGAGGAGCCCTATGAAGAGATCATTCATGATCTCCCAGCCCTCTCCAGTAAGCTGTAAGTGCCCTCTTTCTAGAATGATTAAGTTATAGACCTGGTTCTCCGCTGGGTTAATTATTCTTATTTGTCTTCCTCTCTAATCACCAGGCATTTTACAGTCAATATTAAATCTATCTCTCAATTACAAGTTAGAAAATTGAAGCTACATGTCAATATATTTATCAAAAAAATTTTGTTGACAATAATGAGTTTAGCATACTTTTATGAAAACCCTCTTTTTTTTTAAAGCACTGCTACTTCACTAATTAGATATACTTGTCAACACAAGGTCAAAGATAATATTTTAAACATTCTCCATTTTGTTAGCTAAACTGGTATACAAGGTTTCCAGTAACTATCATGATGGCTAATTTCCTAAGGTAAGAAATGCAACTATTCATTTTTTCTCTAAAGTTAAAACGAATGATTTCTTGTTCTTTAAAATATTTCCTAAATACTAACACCTGCTACAAGGAGGATACACATTAAAAACATTATGCTAAGTAAACAAATCAAGAAACAAAAGTCCACATATGATATGTTACCATTTATGTGAAATGTCCAGAATTGTCAAATCCATGGAAACAGAATGTGTTTAATGTGTTCCAGGGATGGGGAGAAGGGGTAACAAAGAGTATCTCTTAATGGATGTGGGTCTTTGGACGCGATGAAAATGTTCTGAAAGTAGATTTTTATACAAACATATGAATATGCTAAAAAAGCACAAAACTGTACACTTTAAAAGTGTGCATTTTGTGCTGTGTGAATTATATCTCAATAAAAGTAATAAACATGTAAAGAAAAGAAGATAAAGTATATTTCAGGTTGAAAACAAAATCTGCTGTGTGCAACCAGCGAGACCTTGAGGAAATTACCTCCTTCTACGAAAATGTTTCTTTTTCTGACAATGGGCATTATGTCTAATATTGGAATATTTTAGGGTGCCTTGGATAAATAGCACTATGTGGTTTCTGGACAATCTGAGAAATAATCAAAAAGAAAATGTGGAGTCCATAGTACAGCTGATCAGTGATAGGGATTACACTGAAGGATGTAATGGATTGTATGTAGCAGCTGAAAAGGTTTACAAGTATGTCCCGTTATCAGGCAGCTTTACCAACTCGGAACCCAGAAACCACATCAGGTCTCCCAAGGGAGGGGGCTCCCAGACAAGGTTACAATACACAGGAAGAGGGAAAACTGCTCTCTGACGAAGGCTTGCTCCATGGAGAAGGAGACAGGGCCTGAGGAGACACTCTTCCCAGATTCATCCATCAGACAATTTGTTCCGCTTCCCAAATGTGGACGGAGACCCAGACCTAACATGACTAGATTTCCTGGGAAGTTGAAAAGGTGCTGCCGAAGGGCGTGCCCCAAGGCTGTCGTGGTGAATAAGTGAGCTCGGAGGGGAAAGATCTGACTTCAGAGCCTGTCTCATCACCAGTATTCAAAAACACTTTTAATTTAAAATTAATATAGACAATTCGGAGGCTAAAGCTATGCATAAACTCACTCATTGCTACTTAACACTAAGATATATTCATTATTGGATGGGATTTTTTAAACTCTATTGTAAAGGAGCTTGATTTTTATGTGAGGCACTATGCTGAGAACCATCCTGAGTTCTCTTCAAAGCCCTATTAAGTTTCTCTTACTTTCCTAAAATCACAGAGCTGGAAATGACAGATTAAGATTTGAAGCCCAGCAGTTGGATCCCACATCATTCTTACGTATACCGTGTTATCCATCTTCTGTTTTCACAAGTTAAAAAAAAAATGGTATCACATTTATGTAGGAGCAAAAGGGAAGAAATCATAGAAAGAAAAGTTGGAGTCAAGTCAGGAAATAGTTAATTGAAAAGACAAATTTCAAGTTACCTAAAATGAATGGTTAGAATATTTTGACCTTGTTCTTTACATTATTATGTTACTGATATCACTGGAACGAGAGGAATAATGTAAATATTTCTTTGCTATGGAAGAATTTTGGTTTCCAGGTATTGATATTAAAATCAATACCCAATATATTTCACTTTACTTTTAGGATTCTGTTATGAGCTTCCAAGTAAAGAGAAATTAAGATGTAAACAGAATTAAAGTTTGAGTTAAAACCAAATTCTTTCAAAATAACTTATTTTATATAAATATTAACTTTTCCATGTGTCTATAGTTTATTCATAATTTGGCTTTTTAAAAAAATAGAACACAAACAATAAATTTTCTCAAAAAAGTGCTTTTTATTATTGTTTATATTATTTATGAGCATGAGATTTTAAACAGAATTATCAATGGCTTATTTGTTCTACACAATTAAATATTATTGTTTTAATTGCATTTCTATTTTATTGACTCACAGCAAAGCTTTGAAACTTTGAAATAAGTTTTATACTGAATTTTAACCTTTTTTTCATTGTAGTTTCTTGTTATTTTTCTTCAGAGATAGAATTTAAAATTAAATCAAAGAAATACATAATAATAATCATAATTTTTGTTAACTCTGAAAAAATTGGCTAGTTTAAAAACAACTAAGATTTGTAAATTTTGTTTTATAATTAATTATTTTGAAACATTTTATCTTGTTTTAATTGTCTTTAATTTTTTATATACAACGTCTAAATTTTCATCACATATATAAACTTGCTTTCATTTCTTCTATCCGTAGAATTGGGTATCTTGGTTGGGATCAAATTTACCACATTTTTTCTTATTATCTTTAAAATGTTATAAATAAATATGAACCAGGAACAAATAGACATGATGAAATAACAGCTAGGTATTGCTGTGTTTTAATGCAGAAAACCTGACTTTCTATAATCTACTCTTTTAGGTCTTGTTTTACCATGAGAAGGAAAAATATGGACACTCAAACCTTCCTCCATAAACAAACTCACAAACACTACAGAGGGCAAAACATTCTCTAAAGTTGATAAGTTTGTGTATTGTTGAGAAAAAATAATGCTTTTTGATTCTAGTGTATTTTGATCTCACCATAGTGATAGATTTGGACAACGAATTTACTGAAATGTGTCGGGACATTTTCGACATGCCATTCTTTTGACAGAGAACTTACAGGGTGGGGCAAACGTGAGTTTGCAGCTGTGAGCACATGAAACACATAGTTTCTTCTTGTGCTATCATATACTAATCATTGCATTGTTTTTACACACACAAAACTATAAGCCTACTTTTGTCCCACCCAGTATATGAAATGTATCAGAAAATTTACATATTAGCAGGGTATATAAATAGATTTATTTTAAAAACCCCTCCTATATCATTTATAAAGTAGTATTTTGTCACAAAGCAGTTGTTTGAGAGTCTGTAGGCAGGGAATTTGGAGAAAGTTTGTATTTTCTGTCTCCTCTCCTCTCCTGAACATTGCCACAGTTTTCTGCAGATTTTTTTTTCAATCTTTTCAGATGCTATTGTTCTATGAAAATATAAGTTTTCATTCATTTAAATCAATCAACTTCTTGAATGGTTTAATTCCTGAATTTTATGAAGGCTGGTCTTCAGCTGTTTCAGAAGTCCTTCAACTTTAGGGAGCAAAGGATAAATTAAAATACAACACAAAATTCTAGGAAGAAAGGAAAAAAGCCGGTAGGGATTGAAATATTAGTTAGTCTTCCTCTGCTGCAGTCAGAAACAAGCCGTCCACTGGACCCCATTGCTTCTTTGATTTCGTTATGCTGCCTAAACATGATTAGTGCATATTCATTGGTGTGAGAAATATAGAACTAGAAGGCACTTAAAAAGCTTTCTCCTCTTCTCCGTATCATCTGTTTTTTTCAGTAAACCTTTTTTCCCCACTCTTTATCCCTAGCTCTCACAATGAAGACTTACCCTGTATTCCTCATCTGAAATATGGTTGCCCATCTTTCTTCATCAGATTTAACCCAACCTTTTCCAGAGTATAGTTTGCTAAAATTTTAAGAAAGAATTGTATGTTTTACTCTTTCTAATAATTCAGCATAAAAGTCAAAGTTTCTTTCCACTGTCAACTTATATTCATTTTTTTGGTGAGCCTTTTGTGATTTAGCCAGGATAAGAATGTCATTTTCACTGTGTCCCACTGTTTATAGTAAATGCCTTTCTTTGTTTCAATATATAACCAACAGGATTTTCCTACATTATTGGATAATTCCATATTTCATGTTTTCTAAGATATCTTTTATCCAATGAACATTATTAAGGTCTTTGTTTGTTGCCTGACTTTCAAGTTCATGTCTCAAATGAGCAGGTTAGATTTAACTCCAAAGGTCTTTTCAAGTATAATATCCTCTATCTGTAAAGCTTTTAGGTTTTCTTTCTTCACTTTAAATTTGCTACAGCTATTCTCATACTTGACTGCTGTTCCCCACTGCGTTCTTTTTTCCTTTTGACTGGGTGCCTACTCTCTGTGCTGTCTTTTCTGTCCTTATATATCTTGGTGGGCTCATTTTCTGTTATTTCTGCTAAGATACCAGCTGCTGCTGAATATGCCCTTTGGTGTTTGAACATAGGAATGCTCTCCTAGGGTTTTTAATCACTGAAAAGTTTTTATGTGTGCATACTTCTGTTTCTAATATTCTATTTCATGGAGCCCTTGAGTTGGGAGCCACAAAAATTCTGCTCAATGCCTAAATAGAGTAGTTTACTAAACAATTATGAGTTTTTATTTTTTAATAACAATAGTAATGATAACTTATGATAACAACAGTAAAATTTATCTGTTGTGCTTACAAGTTGCCAGGACTTATGCAAAGTGGTTTACATGCATAATGTCATTTAATCCCTAAAATAACACTTAAAAGTATTTTCTACCACCTTGCCTATTTTTCCATCCCTGTCCGATACTTAGACTTTAGTGACTTAACTCGTAACACACAAATATGCCCAATCTTATGTTGTTTCAGTGAGAAGGTCATTTTTATTTTTGATTCTAAAACTTCTAGTTTTACTTTAAACAGAAAATTGTTGATTTGAGTTCACTGTTATGGTCACTCAGCTTTAGATATGACACATGGTCAATTTAGGATGAGTTTTAGTATGACAAGTTAGAAGACAGTCTGTATTCTGGGAGAGATTGTAACCGAATGCAGGCCCAGCTGCCTGCCGCCATGAAAGCCACACTCGTCACATTCGAGACAGGTGCTGGTGAGAGAGAAAGAGTTTGTATTTGAGGTGCTGGCCACCTGCAAAGATGGCAGGCTCATGCCTCAAAAACCATCTTAGCACCCTGGCTGGTGTGGCCCAGTGGATTGAGTGCTGGCCTGCGAATCAAAGGGTCACCGGTTTCATTCCCAGTCAGGGCACATGCCTGGGTTGTAGGCCAGGTCCCTGGTGAGGGGCACATGAGAGGCAACCACACATTGATGTTTCTCTCCCTCTTTTTCTCCCTTGCTTCCCCTCTCTCTAAAAATAAATAAATAAAATATGTTTAAAAAGGCATCTTAGCATCTCAGTACAGGCAGAGGTGTTTATAATGAGGGAGAGGGAAAGCTGAACAAAGAGATCAAGGAGAGGGGTTTAAAGTTTTCTACGTGGAGACTAGCACCATCTATTCTGAAACTGGAAAGGCAGTGGTCTGGTGTGCGCTATCCTGGGTTTCATCATTCTGGTTTTACATCATCCTGGTTTTATGGTTGAAGTTCAGCAAATCTACCAGAGCTGAGATGACTAAAGAGTAGAATCTGTATCTTTAGAAATTAGTTCCTTGGATTCTTATACAAGCTCTGTATTTAGTCAGAGTCAGCACTTACAGAAACAATGTCAAAGTAGTGGTGGTGAGGGTTATAATTCCCCACTGTTACAAGATTTTCCTTACTGGGCTCAGCACTCACTGGCCCTGTGACTTGGGTAACTTAATGAAACTCCCTACTACATTTTCCCTCAATTGTAAAATGTGGGTGTTGTATAATGAAGAATTTGGCCAGGCCTTTATTCTTGTCTCCTGAGAGGGGAGATTCTAAGACCTTAGAATTCCCAAGTGTCTTTGTTATTTAAAAGTTCCTTGTATCCTACATAAGTTTATGCTAACAAGGTGATTCAGGGTGGAGCTTGGTCACACAGAAAAATAATGATGTGATTTACAGACTGGGGCACTGAGCAAGTCTGACCACCAGGAGGAGAGAAAGACTGGAGACTGAGTTCAAACACAGGCCAATAATTGAGTCAAGCATACCTACACAATGATACCCTAATAAAAACTCTGGACAACAATCTTGATGGAGCTTGTTGGTTGGTATCAATTTGCTGGGATATGCCGTAACTCCAGTGAGAGAGGACATATAAACTCTGCATTTAGGACCTTCCCCAAACTCGCCTTGGTCCTGATTTATATGCTCTATAAAGCTGTAATAATAGGAAGCATCGTGTTTTCCTGAGTTCTAGTGAATTCAGGAAATGAATTCTATGTAGTGAATTATCTAACCTGGGGGGGGTATGGAAACCCCCCAATTTTTAGCTAGTTGGTTCAAGTGTGGGTGGAATGGAAACTCCCAAATATGTGGCTGGCGTCTGAAATGAGGCAGCCTTGCTGGAGATCATGCCCCTCACCTGTGGAGTCCATGCCTTAGAATTGCATTGCAGAGTGCAATTGGACCACAGAGTGATGGTGATGTTGATGGATGATGCCTGTCTCATGGGCTTGTTCTTGATGAATTACCAGCTTAATATTTATAAAAGTGTTAGGGCAGTAACTGGATCATTGCAGTACTACATAAATCCTTGAGAAATGAGAAAAAGAAAAAAAAAGAATGTTCTTTATTCATCTGTGAACTGTCAGCAAATTATCTAAAGAATAAAGGCCTTTTAGCTATAGGCTAGAAGACACTAGAATTGGTGCCTTCAGCTAGGTGCTTTTAAACAGATTGTGATCGTATGCAGCAAATCTTATTTTCTAGGCAGCTAGAAAGAAAACCCATTGTCAAGAAGACCAGCTTTGGTTGGGTGCATCTTTTGATTAGGTTGCTTATGGTCTGGGTCTCCAGTGCTTCTGACTCAGCTGGAACTTGGGATGGACAGAAGATGCTGCTTGGCGTGGGACTAAGAAAAGTCTAGGAGGGGGCAGAACTGAGCAGGGCTGAGAGCCGCAGGGAAAGGGAGTGAAAGAGTCAGGGAAAAATCCCAAGGTGGCTTCAGCTGAGTGGCCATTGTTGAAGAGAAATACCCTGTGAGGATTTTTGAGTGGTGCAGTGTGGTTATGTAATAGGTCCTTGATCACCGTAAATCTGAGACACACAGTAGGCTTAAGTAGATTTTGTGGAAAGCCTTGAAGGTGCCATATTTTATGAAACAAGATCAATTTATTGTATTCATTCAAAAATAAGGCAACTCAGCCCGGCTGGTGTGGCTCAGTGGATTGAGCGTGGGCTGGGAACCAGAGGGTCCCGGTTCGATTCCCAGTCGGGGCACATGCCTGGGTTGCGGGCCAGGTGCCCAGTGGGGGCCATGTGAGAGGCAACCATACATTGCTCTTTCTCCCTCCCTTCTCCTCTCTCTGAAAATAAATAAATAAAATCTTTAAAATTTTTTTTTTAAAAATAAGGCAACTTGTAGCTACACAATACTTTTTTCTGTTGCCTTTGTTGCTCAATTGAAAGGAAATATCGTTTGCATACCAAAGCAGTCTAAATAACCATTTCCATTTATCTTCATTTAAACTCTATGAAGTAGGATGGGTAGACATAATTATTCACATTTTATTCACAGAGAAACGGAAGCCCAGAGGTCTGACAGACTTATAGCTTAGTGGCAATTCCAATTAGGACCCAAGTTTTTGGATTCTTTATTCATGTTCTCCAGCCTAAGACAAGAACAAGCACGGAAGATGGTCTGAGCATCTCCAAAACCTCATGGTATGCACAATCTTGCCATGCAGATCTAAAAATTTTACTCATTGGAGGAAGGTAGCTTTTGAGCTATGTCTAACCATTACACATGGGGATATTCATTGCACGGATGCCTCCTTGTAGTTTAGACCAGGATGCTCAGATAAGCACTGAGGAGTGCACTTTACTCTAAGACCCTTAGGTACAATTGCACTACAGATGTTAATTCCTTCACTTCCGCTGGGTGAACACCATGTCTCCGGTTGCACCTGTAAGGTACTGACTCTAACTGACCTAAGCATTCTCCAAATCAGTTTCAGTGACCAGTGTGCAGTAGACAGCATCACCTGAGATAAGTTCAATCAGACACCCAGTTCTAGATTCGTTAGAGTCTTCATTTCACTTGGAAGGCCTTGCACTGTTGTCATAGACGCCAGGGAGGCTGTGGCTGGCAGGAAGCAGTCATCCAGAGGGATTCACGACGAACAAAGCACTTCCACTGGAACCCTTGTGTTTGTATGTTGAACTTTATTACTACCGTTTAGTAAACGTTTCCAGTGATCAGAAACAGTCCTCATTCATAGTTTCCTGCATGAAAGAAATAATGTATAAGTCCATTTCAAAATATTGGCAGTCATTGAAATCGGAAACTGTATCTTTTTTAGAGGCTTTCCCTTTTGAGCAGGTATTTGGAGTAAAATCTCCGTATGCAAGATTCATGTAAAGAAAGCAATTCGGGTTACACCTCAGACTTTGGTGACTGGCTCTAAACATCATACTTAATGAATGATAATGTTTCATATAAATATCATATATTAAATTCCTATTCAGCAAAATAAATACATGCTAGAGAGTCACTTCTAGCAAAGGTAGCACTTGCCATATTCAGAAACTCCCTTCATATACGCATAGAGCTGCCGGATTCAACTTATTTTAATTTAGAGATTTAAAAAGTTTTTTCTTTAAAGATAAATACTGAGAACTACAAGATGAATACTTGATGTTGTGAAAACAATATAATTTTTAATCCAACCACATGAGACACATTGAAATTTTTATTTGTGTTTTAGACACAAATATTTTACTAAAATGTTTCCTTAATTGTAATTTTTTTTCTTACAAAAACTAAAGTTGTTTTAGCAGGACCAAAGGAAACAATTAAATACCTCTGGGAATAATTTCATTCAATATTAATCTTTGGATCATTATCTTATTTTATAGTTGTAGAAAATCCCAAATTCCCTATAATAATTTATGGAGCTGTGTTCCAAGTATTCAAGTTGAGAAGTATCTCTTCAGTCCATCACTTTAACCAACCAAATAACTGAGCCACACATGCCATTTCTTCACATTTGTTTTTATTAGATTTTTTCCCATTGGCCTAATATGTCTCAATATAGTCAATTTTATTTGTTTTCTATAGTTTTCTAAAATTGTTTTAGATATAATGGGCAATCATTTTTGTCTTTGTTATTTTTATTTTATTATTTTCCTGTTTCTGTCTTCAGAAATAAAAATCTCAGTTCCTACAGGCACATTTCAATCCTATTTTTTCTGTTTCTCACTGATAAATTTCTGTTCCTATTCTTTTTTATAATAAAAATAATATTTTCTTATTGAAGACAATTTGGAAAGTGCATCCAGAAGCACCATAAAAAAAAACCCACTTATTAGTGTCAGAGAAAAATTGTACCAGAGAAGTTAAAAATGCAAAAAAGACTAGTCACGAGTATTGCAATAGAGGAGAGAGAATAGCTCGACTCCATGAAACAAGAGTCCAGAGGGCTTTTTAGCTTGGGTGAGCTCGTGGAAAGGTCCAGGAGGACGTCATCAGGAAGGTTGGTCACTATGGTTCATTCTTGTTTGCTCATTGGCACTTATGGGAGTTAGGCTCCTTCCTCCAAAGAGACTGGGAGACAAGGACTGTATCTTTCATATGTTTGCATTTTAAAGGGATGACTTCCAAGTCCTTGAGACAATATTTCTGGGTTGTAGAAGATTTACACCTAGGGCAGACAAAGAATTTACAATGGAAAGTACTCTAAAATAACTGCTCAAAGAAATGGGAGGTCAGTGGAGGGGGGGGAGTTGGCAAAAAGCCTCCCTAGAGTTTAGTTGAGATGAAGGGAATGTTCTAGCCATCATTATGTTTAAAATATTATCACATGCCATAAGCTAGGAATATCTTTTTTAGTTTCTTGTGGAAAATATGTTTATTTCTAATTAACATGTTGCCATTTAATTCAATTGTATTATTTAAAATAATTTTCTTATATAAATAAGAGAGCGTTTGTAACCAGTTATTTGCAATTATTTTTAGTAATAGATCCTAGAGTATATAACCTATGATATTATTGAATGTGTAAATAATTTTCTAAAAATGCAGGTGAAAAAATATGAAGAGAGATTATGTGTTAGTATCATAGGGCTTGAAATACACTTAGATATTTCCTAGTGTAATTTCTGCATTTGACAAAGATGAAGCTGTGGCCCAGCAGTTGCAATGGCTTTATAACAGGGGTCTCCAACCTCCCAGCCACGGACCAGTACCAGTCTGTGACCTGTTAGGAACCGGACCACACAGCAAGCTATGAACGGCAGGTGAGTGAGCTAAGCTTCATCTGTATTTACGGCCACTCTCCATTGCTCACATTACTGCCTGAGCTCTGCCTTCTGTCAGATCAGCAGTGGCATTAGATTCTCATAGGAGCATAAACCCTACTGCGACCTGCACATGCAAAGGATCTTGGTTGCACGCTCCTCTTATGAGAATCTAATACCTGATGATCTGAGGTAGAGCTGAGGCAGTGATTTGCACTGGGGAGTGGCTGCAAATACAGGTTATCATTAGCAGAGAGGTTTGACTGCACAAAGACCATAATAAATCAATTGCTTGCAGACTCAAAACCCTATCAGTGAGTAGCAGGTGAGAATTAAGCTGCATCTGGTGGCAGGCTTTATAGGGGCAAGGGAGTTGATGTACTTCAATTGCATATCTGGTGGCATGCTTTAAGTTGGAATCTGACACTTTAGTCCGCACATGGCCTCCTAATTACTTTATTTACTACTTCCATCTGCATCTTTCCCCTCACCCCCGCCACACTTGTCTCAGTCACAGTTTTGGAAGCCCACATGCTAGCCTAAATGAGTAATAAACAGACATCACTGGAGAGCTTTATTGAAAAGGGGGAAAGACCCAATGATGAGACAGCAGAAGACTCTAAGACTGCTAACAAAATGAAAGCTACATTTAAACGAAAATGCCAAAAGTCCCACTTAAATATGGGTTCATTGCAACAGGTGATTCACATTCCCCAAGCCTGCTTTGTATAGTATGTGGTGTGACTGGCTATCCCATGAAGCCATATGACTTTCAAAACTGCTTCACTGCATGGAGATCAAGCACCCTGCATTAAAAGACAAGCCTTTGGAGTTTTTCAAAAGGAAAAAAAAATGTGAACATGAAGAACAGAAGCAATTATAGAAGGCCACCACTTCATTAAACGTGTCTGCAATGAGAGCATCATCCTTAGAGGCTAACCACATTGCCAAAGCTAGGAGACCCTTTACTATTGGTGAAGAGTTGATCCTGCCTGCGGCTAGGGACATTTGCCATGAACTTTTAGGAGAGGCTGCGGTTCAAAAGGTGGCGCGTGTTCCTCTTTCAGCTAGCACTGTAACTAGAGGGAAGAGCAGAGGATACTGAGACACAATTGTTAGAGAGGATTAATGAGTCCCCGTGCTATACAATCCAGGTTGACGAGCCTACCGATGTTGACAACTAGGCAGTGATGCTTGTTTTCATGTGATGTATTTTTCAGGAGGATGTGCTTGAGGATGTGTTCTGTGCACTTTTGTTGCCAACCAACACCACAGCTGCAGAACTAGTCAAGTCTTTGAGTGATTATGTATCAGGAAAGCTGAATTGGTCGTTTTGTGTTGTTATATGAATGGATGGAGTGGCTGCCATGACTGTCTTGCTTTCTGGTTTCACTATGGGTCAAAGAGGTCGCTTCTGAATGCCAGTCTCTGCAGTGTGTCATCCACAGAGAAATGCTGGCTAACTGAAAAATGTCACTTGAACCTAACAACGTTTTGCAGGGTGTGACTAAATTATCAACCGTATTAAAGTATATGTCCTTAACTCATGTCTGTTCACACAGCTCTGTGAGGAGGTGACGCAGGGCACACACATCTTCACATAAACAGAGGAGAGGTGGCTTTCTAAAGGTAGATCACTGGCCAGAGTTTTTGAGTTGCAAGAGCTACTCCAAAGATTTCTTTTAGAGAAACAGTCACCACTGGCAGCACATTTCAGTGACACAGAGTGGGCTGCAAATCCTGCTTACTTGTGTGACATATTCAACCTGCTCAATGAATTCAAGCTCTCACTTCAGGGGAGAACAACAGCTGTCTTCAAATTGGCAGATAAAGTGGCTACATCTGAAACCAAACTGGAATTATGGGGGTGACAAATGAACGTTGGGATGTTTGACATGTTTCAAACATTAGCAGAGACTTTGAAAGAGACTGAGCCAGTGCCCTCTCTCTCACAGCTGGTGCATGATCACCCACCTCAGCTTTCAAAATAGCTTGTGCGTTACTTCCCAACCACAGAAGACTCCCCAAGCCAGGAAGGAATGGATCCATGACCCATTTGTAAATAACACAGGTGAATCCACTTTGCGCTAGAAGAGGATCAGCTGCTTGAGATCACAAATGACGGTGGCCTTAAGAATATGTCTGAGACCACTTCAGATCTCCGTGTGTTCTGGATTAAAGTCAAGGCAGAGTGTCCTGAGATTGCCACATGTGCACTGAAAAGCCTGCTTCCGTTTCCCACATCCTATCTTTATGAAGGAGAGTTTTCTGCAGTGACATTAACCGAAACAAAATTACGGTGTAGACTGGACACAAGCAACACACTTTGGGTGTCACTGTCTCCTAGCGCCCCCAGGTGGGACCATCTAGTTGCAGGAAAACAAGCTCAGGGCTCCCACTGATTCTGCATTATGGGGAGTTGTGTAATTATTTCATTATATATTACAATGTAATAATGATAGAAATAAAGTGCACAATAAGCGTAATGCACTTGAATCATCCTGAAAACACCTGCCCTGCCCCAGTCTGTGGAAAAATTGTCTTCCAGGAAAGCAGCCCCTGGTGCAAAAAACGGTCAGGGACCACTCACTGCCTTAGAAGGTTAGGCCAACTTGATGTAAAAACTGACTTAGAATGAGGTCACTCCATGCCAGGACCAATCTTCTTTCCAACTGTAGCTCTCAAGGAGCCTGCTATTTTAGTGAACTCAGTATTTTTTCATTTTATAAAACTTTTACTTTGGTGATTTTATGTATTTCATCAACTATCTTTCTAGTTTCTACCTGAGCAATCAAACCATTACTTTATTAATAGCTGTATACTCAGAAGTATCTGCAAAACCTCTTTAGTTTCTTTCTCCAGAAAAGGAAGGTGATTGATGTTAGTGGAGATAAGTGAGGGAATGCTTCGGTACACGTGAGGATGGATATTCAGCTGTAGGCCGTGTGGCATGGGGCTTAAGGACACAAGCTCTGGAGCTCAGCTCCCCTCCTGCTTGCCAAGTGTCCAGATCAAGTTCTTCTTCCCTGCGGCCCTCAGTTTACTCATCTGTAGAGTAAGTATAAAAATAGCGCCTACCTTATAATGCTCTTGTCAAATAAAGTGTTGATATGCAGAGCATACTTAGAACAGAGACTGTCACACATTAAATGCTATATAATTATTTAATGTTTTGTAAATGGCTCCCTTAAATTATAGAAAATATAGGGAAACTACAACTGTTTTCAAATATTTGAAGGGCTCATATCAAAGAAGCACAGGGGACACTCTTGGGAGCGTTAAGAATGATGAATACACATTTGAGCAGACAGGCATTGTTCTAAATTTCTCATGGAAGAAAAAAGGCTTCTTTGGGAACTATGGATATCTTATCACTAGATTCAAGCAGATCTAGGTGTAAAATTTTATAAGCTTTATAACATTCTTTTTTATAGTAAATATTTGAAGTGAATAAGCACATTATTGAGGGGGATACGTGCCCTGAGCACCTCCCCATTCCTGCTCCGTTGGTCAGACGGCGAGGCCTATGTGGTTAGCCTCACAGGTGACTAAGTAGTTCACAGAGACCAAACAGCTCATGCCTAACAGAAGGTGCTAGGCTCTCTGCTCCTTGGTACAATGTGTGCTGCTGGCATAGAAAGTACTTGGCTCTTGGCCAGGTTTTTCTCTGACAACGCAGCATACTGCATGTGTAGGTATCCATTTAGTTCCACCTGTGTTGCTCCCTCCTACCCTCCATTGGAAGGGGCAAGGAGAATTTGTGCAAACATAAAGCTCTGGATACTGTGTTTGCAATGAGTAGTGAAGTTCTCTGTCTCTGACCCAGGAATCTTTTGTCTTCTGCACCCATCCATGAGAGTAACAAGCTAACCTGTTAGAGCTTTTAAGTAGAGTAAAATACCAGAAACTTTGCAGCTCTGCACACATACAGGCAGCAGCCAATTTTATTGCTTGCTATTGCCATAGTCATTGTGCTGAGCCCTTTATGTGCATTGTATTTAGTGATCCTTCACTACAAGCCTTTTTTACAAATTGGTTTACAGACTGGTTTCATAATGGTTTTATAACTGGCCCAGGGTGGCCGAGCCAGGCATTAAACTGTGTGGTATTTCTGGCTCAAAATGTATGCGTGTGGCAGCTACACTTTATCATGCTGCCTTTTAAAAATATACACTCCCCCCTACCTACTTGAAAATATCTCCATTGACTAAAACACTTTAAAACATCATTATCCAGAATTCAAAGGAAATAAGACTGACCTCACATTTCTGTAAATGTTTTTTTTTTTTGCTATCTCTGATTTTCCTTTAGGCCTGGCCCTAACGTAGCCATTTACTGGTCTGTCTTACTTTCCTAGACTAGAGTAGAGTTAGAAGTCAGGGCAGAGAGATGGGCTGCAAAATAGTGAGACATATGGTTCCTGAAAGAAGCCCTTCAATTCACTCTCTTCCTTCCCTATCAAGGTTAAGATACAAAATTGTTCATACTTCTATATACTAAAAATCAGCAACTGGAAATTGAAATTAAAAAAAAAAACATTTACAATAGCATAAAAACATGGAATGTATAAGAATAAATAAACAAATTAATTGCAAGAGTTTAATGCCCAAAACTATAAAATACTGATGATAGAAATTAATGAATATCAAAAGAAATGGAGAAATACACCATGCTCATGGGTGACAGAATTTAACATTGTTAATATGGGAATTCTCCCCAATTCATTTATCAATTGAAAATTACAACAGGCATGTTTATAAAAACTGACAAAGTGATTCTAAATTTATGTAAAAATACTAATAACCACAAATATCTAAAACAATTTAAAAAATGAAATTGGACGAGGCACATCACCTGATGAAAACAGTACTATGATGGTTCATTAGACAGTGGAATATTAGTATAAGAATAGACTATTATATCAACGGAATGCAACGGAGTGTCCTAAACTAGACCCACACATATGTGGCAATTGATGTTTGACACAGCTGCCCGGGTAGCTGGTTGGGGAGAAGTGTTCTTTTTGGGAGTGATGCTGGAACATTTGGACAACCATATGAAAAAATAATGAACCATGACTCATACATAGCACCATGCGCAAGAATCCACTCACAATGGGTAATAGACCTAAATATAAAGCATAAAACTCTAAAATTTCTGGAAGAACACCTAGGGAAAAACCTTGTTCATCCTGGGTTCAGAACTGAATTCTTAGATAAGACATAGAAGCGTAAACCGTAAGAGAAAAAAAATGTTTTGAAACACACAGTTAAAACAACAAAGACAGGACCCAGCCTGGGAGAAAATATTTGCCAAGTGTGTGTATGATAAAAGACTTAAATCCAAATTATAAACTCCATAATCTGATAACAAAGACCCAGTAAAAAAATAGTCGAAAGATTTGAACTTGTACTTTACCAAAGCAGTCATACTTATGTCAGATAAACACACTGAAACAAGAATTAAAACCCTAGTGAGAAACCACAAACTCACTTTACTAGAACGGATTGGAAAACTATTGGCAAGGATGTGGAGCAAGCGGAACTCTAGTGCTTGGCAGGGGAAGCGCCAACTAGCACAACCACTTTGGAAACAGTTTGCAGTTTCTCCTGGATATTTAACCAACATGAATGAAAGCATATGTCTGCACAAACACCTGTATATGGATGTATATAGATGCTGCATTCACAACTGACAAAAAATGGACACAACCCAAACCTTTGGTGAATGGATAGCCAAAGTGTAGTGCATCCTGCAGTAGAATAGTGCTATCGTAAAAAACAAACTGTTGCTATACGTAGCAACATGAATGAGTCTCAGAAACGGTGTGTTAAATAAATAAAGTTGTACACAAAAGGCTTCATACTCCCTGACTCCTTTCATGTGACGATTTGGAAAAGGCAAACCTGCGGTGAGAGAAATAATTGTTAGCGGGTGCAAGGGCCAGGAGGCAAAGGGAGGTGCTGACTCCAAAGGGTGGACACAGAGAGACGCGTAGGAGCGATAAAAATTCTGTTTATTGCTGTTACATTGTTTACACCACTAAATATATATATACAATTCAGAACTCATTGAATTGTAAATGTAAATTTAACTCAATAACTTGAATTTTAAAAAACCAAAGTAAGTGCGTTGAGCTTCAGTTAGAATCACAACTACTATTGCAGATGACACAAAATAATTGCGTTTACATATATTGCACCTGATTCAATATGTATGTATTTCTGCTTGTGTGGTAACATTTAGGAAAATATACTTTAAAATCTTAATATAAAAATGTTATAATGAAAATTCAACATTTAGATTGTGTTTATTTTTATAAAAATTACAAAGTGTCTTTCTTTTGGCAATGCAGTCTATAGGAAAAAACAAAGTAGTTTTTATTTTATTTTTTGGCTAGATTGAGCTGTATAGAAATAATAAAACTTATTCTTTTTGTAATATTACATTCTTATGCACATCATTTTTCTCTTAGTAACCTATTGTTACTTAGTTACACACTCTAAATATTGCCCGTGATGCTATCACATTTTAAATCCGGCATGTACCGTACTTTAAATAATTGTATAATCTTGCCGTCACTGGTTTACGATTAAGATTCACATTGAAATATATTCCTTAGTTGAGTCATGTGTGTCAAATTTAGCTTTTAAATTGCTTCTTGGTTTGTCTGTTACAGTCATATATACATTTGTAAACATATTCTCTTTAAGTTGAATATATTTTTCTTTTAAAAGTGAAATTTAATGAAATTTGGAGCTAATAGGAAGGCTAGGAAGGCTTGTGGATCCTCCCCCCCTTTTTTTCCTGCACTATTGAGAAACTGTTTCTTACCTGGATTAAAAAAAACACTCTATAATTGAGATGTCCTGTTGTGGTCATTTATGTTTGATATAGCCATGTCACAAAAAGACTAATTATAGTATTGATTATTTCTTTTAGCAGTCCCCTGGTGTTGCCAATTGCCAAGCAAGATAGTTTGCTGGAAAAAGACATTATGTTCAAAGATGCAGCAAAAGGTGTATGCGTGAAACCACCTCAGGACAGCACTCCTGAAAATGCCACTGTGAATGGCCCCACCAAGCCTGAGCAGGTAATTACACCTTCCTGCACGTCTGCTGGCATTGTGTCCTCTTCTGTCCACAAACAAATACCGCAATTTCCATTCGAAGAAGCTGTAATGAAAGCATGCGTTCATATTTTGCTTAAAATTTCCATTTATAAGATATTATTGTGTTTTACTGACCATTAACAAACATAACTGCTGTTGTGTTTTACAAGGATTTGAATTTACAGTCTTGATTTATTTATCACAATTGTAACCTCAGCCCATGTGTTAATTCCTAAATATTTCCAGCTCTGTCTTTGGTCATTTATTTTAATTATTATGTAGACTCTGTTTTTTTAATTTCCTTCAAATACCCAAATATTTTCCCCAACAAGAAAGGCAAAGTAATCATGGAGTCGTTCATTCTTAAAAGTGACTGTGATGTCCTACTGTGTATGTGTTTGTGTGTGGGTGCACATACTCTCATGCCCGAGTCACGGAAGATCATTTTGATGAGCTCGGAGTTACAAAATGTATTTTGTGTTATTTCTATAGGAATAAATTATTTTATGTATTGTATTTTATAAATGGCATTTTATAAATATTAGAGTAATCCTTGAAATGTCTGGTTTTGCTGTATCTAATTTTGAATACTTTAAAGATATTTTAACTAGATTTTCTAAAGACTTTTTGAATTTTTTTATTTCATTAATTTTCATTTTAAAATAAGTAAAACAGCAAAGCATTTGAAATACTTTTAAATTTTATTCGGTGTATTCATTTGCTCAGGCTACCATCACAAAGTACCACAAACTGGGAGGCTTAAACAACAGAGATTTATTTCTCACAGTTTTGGAGAGTGGAAATCCCAAATCACAATGCTGGCTGAATCTGAATCTGTTTTTGCTGAAATTCCTCTTCCTGGCTTGCAGAAGGCTGCTTTGTCACTGTGTCCTCATATGGTGGAGACAGAGGAAGAACAAAAACAAACTCTCTGGTATCCTTCATAGGGACACCGACCCTATGGGATCAGAGTCCCATACATTTCATGACCTCATTTCATTTTTATTATCTCCTGAAACCCCTACTTCCAAATACAGTCACATTGGCGGTTAGGGCCTCAAAATATGAATTGCGGGGACACAATTCAGTCAATAGCAGTAGGCAAATTGAATGTTAGGTAAATTTAAGTCAATTTTTTTTCTTAACTTTCTTAAGGATCCTATGGACTCCCTGTGACCCTAAGTGCATATTACTAAGTGAAAGCATTCAATTTGAAAAGGCTACATAAACCATGATTCTACTATTTAACATTCTAGACAAAGCTATGGAGACAGTAAAAAGATCAGTAGTTGCCCGTTGTTGGGGGAGGAAAAATAGGTGGAGCCCAGATCTTTAGGGCGGTAAAACTACTGTGTATGACACTATAATTGTGGATATATGTCAGTGTGCATTTTTGAAAACCCTCACAATGTACACCACCAAAAGTGACCCCCGATGTATACTATGGACATTGAGTGATAATAATATGTCAATGTGGGGTCATCAATGGTAACAAATGTACCACTATGGTAGAGAATGTTATAACAAGGCAGGCTGTGTATATTGGGCCAGGAAATCTCTGTCCTTTCCTCTCAATTTTGTGATGATCTAAAATTGCTTTAAAAACCTAAAATCTTAAAAGGGGACATTTACAACATAACATCAAGTATAATACTTTTATACTTGAAATCTCTTTATACGTAAAAGTAGAATGGCTTTTTAGCGTTAGCCCTTTGCAAGTGTATCTGAGACATTAGAAACAGTTGTAATCATATTATGTTTATTAGGTATTAAAGAGGGAACGGCTTGTTCAGGTTTTTATATGCAGTTGTTGTCTATAAAATATTCACCCATAACTTCCACTGTGTGCAATACACTGTCGTATGTTCTTGGCCAGGAAATACACAGGTGCTTCTCTTTAGAGGAAGAGTCCTGAGTGGGTTATATGTTCACATTCCATAGGAGGGCTTTAGAAAAGACTTGTCAAAACATTAATGTTATGATTTACATTTTAAGGACAAATATGTAATGTGGAAAAAATTTTAATTGAAACAGAAACCATAGCATCTCTCCTATCAGATTTTTATAAAATGTAGGTCTTATCAAATGGTAACTGTGTGAATGAATATTCAAAGCTTGATTTAAACTTTTTATGATTCTAATAACCATCAAAATTAACAATTTCTGTAATAATATCTGTGAGAATTTGTCTTAAGTTGCTCAAAAATGTGTAAGACATTCTTCCTTCTTTTCTCTTTTTGTTTTCTTATCATTTCTTATCATCTCTCCCCTGCCCTGCCCTCTTCAATTCTCTTTCCAGCTCCCTACCTTCCAACCACCTCCTTCCCTCTCTTCTTTCCTTTGAGAATGTACTTATTTAAATGCAATTCAAGATGAAAATTCAAGTCAAATTTTTATTCCATTTAGTAAAGGCATGTTATCCTGGGGGGTAAAGAGAAAGGATGATAGAGACATGTAGATTTGCTCTGGTCCATGGCTGCTACTGGAGCTGTCTGACTCTGGAAGTTCTTTAACCTCACTAAGCCCATCTGTGAAATGGGTACATAGCACTGACCTAATATGGTTGTTATGAAGATGACAAAAGATTAAGGCTACAAGGTGACAGCATTTTTCCAAGAACAGAATTAAAAACTCAACTAAGGTGTATTCCTTATTTTATTATTGCTATTGTATAGACTATATATTGGGTTTTGCCAGAGTAGTTGAATCCTCTGTTCACTAATTAACCTTCTCTTAGTTTATGTAAATCCAGCATGTCAACTGGATTTTGTGTTTAAGGTAAGTAAGTTACTTTAGAAGATAATAGTACAAAATAATACTTTATATGTAACATTTCAAAGCTGAAAAAATGCTTTCACTTGCATTACTTTATTTTATTTTTTAAAATAATTTTATTGTATTTTTTCACTCCATTTAGTCCCATATACCCCTACTACTACTACTACTAAAAATACTACTGTGAGCAAGTTATTATGCACTTTTTTTTAAGATTTTATTTTATTTATTTTCAGAGAGAGAAGGGAGGGAGAAAGTGCAATGCATGGTTGCCTCTCACATGGCCCTCACTGGGGACCTGGCCCGCAACCCAGGCATGTGCTCCGACTGGGAATCGAACCGGGACCCTCTGGTTCCCAGTCCGTGCTCAATCCACTGAGCTACACCAGCCGGGCTATTATGCACTTTTTTCTTCTTTATTTAAATTATATTTTATTGATTTTGCTATTACAATTGTCCTGATTTTTCCCCCTTTCCCCCTCTACCTAGCACCCCCACACTCCCTCAGGCAATCCCTCCACCATTGTTTATGTCCATGGAACACACGTATAAGTTCTTTGGCTACTCTATTTCCTGTACCATACTTTCCCATTGCTATTCTGTAACTACCTATTTGTACTTCTTAATGCCCTCACCTCTTCACCCATTCCCCCCACACGTCTCTCGCATCTGGCAACCATGAAAACACTCTTTGCAACAATGGTTCTTCCTGTTTGCTTAGTTTGATTTTTAGATTCAATGGTTGATAGATTTGTATTTTTTGTCATTTTATTGTTCATAGTTTTGATCTTCTTCTCTTTCTTAAATAAGCCCCTTTAACATTTCATATAATAATGGTTTGGTGGTGATGAACTTCTTTACTTTTTTCTTGTCTGGGAAGCTCATTGTCTACCCTTCAATTCTAATGCTACCCTTCAATTCCAGCTTTGCTGGGTAGAACAGTCTTGGCTATAGATCCCTGCTTTTCATGTCTTTGAATATTTCTTGTCAATCCCTTGTAGCCTGCAAAGTTTCTTTCGAGAAATTAGCTGATAGACTTATGGGAACTTCCCTGAAGGTAATTAATTTCTTTCTCTTGCTGCTTTTAAGAGCCTGTGTGCATCCATCTTGTTTGGGACTCTGTGCTTCCTGGACTTGCATGTCTATTTCCTTCATCAAATTAGGGACGTTTTCCTTCATATTTTTCGAATAGATTTCCATTTTCTTGCTCTTTCTCTTCTCCTTCTGGCACCCCTATGATACAAATGTTGGACCTCTTAAAGTTGTCCCAAGGGCTGATTATCCTTACTTTTTATGATTCTTTTTTCTACTTGTTGTTCAGATCGTTTGATTTTGGCTTCCTTATGTTCCATATCATTGATTTGATTCTTGGGTTCACTCACTGTACTCTTGTTTCCCAGTAAATTGTTCTTTATTTCAATTAGTGTATCCTTCCTTTTGGACTGGATCTTTTTTATGCTGCTGAGGTCCTCACTAAGTTCCTTGAACATTCTTACAAACAGTATTTTGAACTCTGCAACTATTAGATTGCTTATCTCCTTCTCTTTTAGCTCTTTTTCTGGAATTTTGACCTGTTCTTTCATTTGGGCCATGTTTCTTTGTCTCCTCATTTTGGCAGCTTCTATGTGTTTGTTTCTATAAATTAGGTACAGCTGCTTTGACTCCATGTCTTAGTAGTGTGATCTAATGTAGTAGGTAGGTGTCCTGTCCAGTCCAGTGGCACAGCCTCCCCTATAACCCAAGCTGGGTACTTGAGGTACGCCCTTTGTGTGGGCTAAGTACACCCTTCTCTTGTAGTTGAGTCTTGGTTGCTATTTGAAGGTCAATGGGAGGGATTTACCCAGGCTAGTCAGCTGCAAGGATTCACTGTGAACACTTACCGCCACCTCCCCCAGCATGGAGGATCAGCTGTGCAGGGGCAGGGTGGTGGTGGTCTAATGTGGTCTGTAGCTGTCCACTGGGTGTGCTGGCTCTGGGGTTTCCCAGGTGGTGCATGCTTAGGTCAGACCCCACCTGTGTTTTCCCAGGATCACCCTGGCTAAGCTATAAAACAATCTGAGATGACTGCTACTTGTGCTGGACTTAGGGTTTCCCAGGTGAATCCAAGCTGTGAATCTTGGCTGGCTGCAGCTAGTGCCAGGTCTGGGGCTCACTGAAGCCAGCTGTTACTTGTTTGAGAGGATTTAGGAAGTTGTGCAGCATGAGCCAAGAACAGCCATTCATATAGAAAAGCAGTGTGGATGGACCTGTAAGTTGGTTGGGGCAGAGTCTCTGGGGTTCTCAAAGTTGGGTCAAACAGTGTTAGCCAGGTTGATGGAGTCTCAGATATGGCACCAGCCTGCCAGTTTTGTGGCTCTGCTAGGGGAGGGCTCAGAAAAGGGACAGTTCCTTCTGCTTGCCCTGACACCAGACACTTCAACTCTCCCAATATGCCACCAGTACCCTTCAAGTTGCCGTCCCGGTGCTAGAGTTCAGCGGGAGTGAGTCTGAGTAGGTGAGTCTGTGTGTGGGTTTTTAAAGAACTGCTTGGGATGCTAGAAGTTTCTTCCACCAATTCAATCCCCATTTGTTTTTGCAGCCAGAAATTTTGGACACTAATCTTCCTTGTTTTTGCAGCCAGAAGTTTTGGACACTGGAACCCTGGAATGGGGAGCCTGGTGTGGGGCTGGTACTCCTTGCTCCCAAGATATCCCTCCCTAATTTTTATCCACCACACATGGGTGAGGGACCAGCCTGTTCCATATCTGTGCCCCTCCCACCAATCTGGATGGATGTGGTTTCTTTAATTCTATAGTTGTCAGACTTCCATTCAACTCAATTTCTGATGGTTGGGAATTATGGCTGTTTTATATTTTAGTTGTAATCTTATTGTGGTTGTGTAAAGAGGTGAGCCATGTCTGCCTATGCTGCCATCTTGACTGGAAGTCCTCTGCACTTATACTGAAGTTTCAAACTGAGTTTAAACTGACCAAATTTACACTCAAGAAGCTTAATCAAATGGCCTACAATCACAAGTGTTTCTTTTACTCTGTATTCAGTGCTCTTTTGAGGACACACAGACTTCTGATTACTCTTCTGGATCCATGCTTACTTCTGACTGTTGTGTGAATAGGAGAGGAAGTTTGCATGTGCAGTGTGCAGATCTCAAGGATTAGAGGGAATTCTCTTTCTATAATCCACAGATACACCAACTTCCACATACACAAAACATAAATCTTCAGCCATACAAAGACATAGTGAGTGAAAGGATCTAATACGTCTAACAGAATAACAAAAGTAAGGGGAAAATAATTGAAATGCTATTCATGAATGGTAATGGGCTTCAGCTTTGGGAAGCTTTGTATAAAGTAGTTTGTCAGATTAATGCCCCTTTCCCTGACATGACCATCCCATCATTTTTTTCTTATTCCTTCTTTTCTTCTCATTCATGCACACTCAGTTCTTCCTCCTAATCTGCCTTCCCCATGATCTTGTTGCCCTAACCCCAATTGTCAGATCATCTCTCTACCCATTGAACTTCTAGTTCCTGTGTATATACTGCTAAATTCCTGCAGAGAAAGATCACAAGCAACCAAACAAAACATCAAAGTTGACAGCTCAAAGCAGTGTTGACAAGTGGAGACAGGGAATCAGTGAATTCAGCATATTTTCAAAATTTAAAATCCCTTTAGTTCTCGAAACATTTCTGAAAGTGTATCCTGAACTATGTCTGCTTTATGTTTTATATCTCTACATTTGGAAATATATGTGGAGATATATGTAATGGAATGCATATGGAGATACATTTAATGGTTATTCAGAAGAACCAAGATGGTGAATTCTAGACAAGATTTTTTTTTTTGCACATTTATCCCATCTCTTTTTTGACTATTGCAATAATTGCTTGGCAGACATTTTTAGTATACACTGAGTCTACAGCTATAACATAAAATATTCATAGACATGTTTTTCTTTTTCTTCCTACTTGTTACCAGCTGTCACAATGCTTTTGAAATCTTCGTAAAACTGTGGACAACAGAGAGGAGAATGACTATGGGCTAGGGGATGGGCTGGGTGGAGGGGGTGAAAGGGAAAAAAATTTGGATGACTATAATAGAATAAACAATAAGAAATTAAAAATTATTTTAAAAATGTGTCCTTTTGATAACCTTGTTTAAGATTGATTATCAAAGCTTCCTTCCTAGTCATTTTGGGATCTTGGTATGATAAATTGAAGGAATTCTTCCCTTGATCTACTCTTATACTGTATTAGTGACAATTCATTACTACAAACCCACAGGAAGTCCTCACATTTTTATTGTCAGCCTCGTGTTTTCTCTAACCCATGTGACAGCTGCGCCACTGTCGATGCGAATCCTCGGCATACCAACGAGATGTCTGCAATAGCTCTTCCAGGCTTGTCGGAACAAATGTGGGACTTCTGTTAGTGCTATTCATGCTTTTTCTAAATATGCACGTAGAAATTTGCATTGGGCTCATTAAAGTTGTGGTTATAAGAGGAATTTTATTATCTTAGCGTAAAACATTAGTTCTGAAGAAAAATATCATGCTTTTGATTTTTCTTCCTTTTATAGTTTGTTTAGGAGTTAAATATGTTATCTAATTTGTGGGAGACTTTTGTCTTACCATTGCATTGTTTAAAGTTAATGCAAATGTTACTGGCTTATCTCATATATATGCATGAATATGCATATATGTGTGTATTTTTATGTATGTGTGTATATATGTGTAAAGCATACATATTAGTTTTCTAGGGTGTATATCTTTGTGTATGTATGTGTATAAGTCTTTGTACTTTGGGAAATGCTTACAAAGACATTAGAAAGAATAGATATTTACATCCATCCCTAAATTGTTGATGAAAGTTCCTTTTATGTGTCTCTATAAAAACTTTTGCCAGTAGTCTTGTCATTTCTAGAAAACACATACCCATTTCCACTTATTTTCCAAACCCCTTTTATATTGAAGGGCAAACATTCCAATCTGTGCTTCTAAAATATAGTAAAGTTGTCCATCAACATAAATAAACTTTTGATCTTGTCTGAACTAATCTAGAGTAATACATCAGATACAGTTCAGTAGCACACAGCTGAGGATGGCAGTTCCTCTTCCTTCTAAGTAAATCTGGATCCGATCCTCTCTGCTCTTCTCAGACCCTTTGCTGGGCCACCGTTATTCGGAGCTTGCTAACTGGTCTCACCGCTTCCCCCTTTCACTACCCAAGCTGCTGGAACAGTGAGTCACACTTGTCAGACCCCTGCCCCAACCATTCAGTGATATTCCATAGTCCTTGGATTTAAGCAGAAACTCCCCATGACCTACATGCTCCAGTTTCTCCCCCACCGACATCTGCTGCTATTTCCTCCCACTCTGCACCTTCATGATCCAATGGCCAGGGCCTCCCCACACCTGTCCCTTTCTGACCTTGGGGACTTTGCCATTTTCTTCCCTTGCCCTGGATTGGCTTTCCACATCTCAAAGGATGATCTTTTAAATTTCTTTCCAATTTCAACTGTAACTCTTTGAAGAGGACTTCTTAGTCATTCAATCAAAAAGTACAATTTTTTTCAAGAACATCCTGTGTTTTTACTTCGTAGTACTTTTCATACTTGTAATTTCTTATTTATGTTTTTATGTCTCCCCCAGTAGATTGTAAACACTCTTAGGTAAAGGACTTTATCCTTTTCTCCCCCTCTTTCTGCTAAAACTCTAGCACAGTGCCTGGCAAAAAGTAGGTGAGCAAGAAAAAAGGGCAAATTATTGAATATATGTTATCAGATTTCTGCATTACCTGTTAGAACTTCTCCACTGTTACCTAATGGTTATAATCCCAGCTTCTACTTCTAGCTTGCCACCTGTGTTAACCCTAGGGAAATAACTTGGCCTCTTTGGGCTTCAAGTTCTATATGATCAGTTAAGAATGTTGGGCTGTATGAATGAGTTGAAAGTTTTAAAAATTATTTTGCTGAAGATTCTTCCCTCCAAAGAAATATAGGATTGAGAAGTCCAATTCATAAAGCAGATGAAAGCTGAGGGTCTTTGCTGAGAGCAGTAGAAACAGGCCCAGAGCCCTCTGCAACTGCTGGCCTCCTCCCTCTACCAAAGACTCCCCTCCTGGAAGTTGGCATAAAGTTTACCATTAGTCTCCATGGCCCTTTCTAGATGTTTTACTAATTGCATAACAATGCATCCCATTATTTCACATTTACCTGCAGAGTAGGCACTGCAGCAGCCCTCCACATAAATTTAGTTCTCACGACCACCTGTGAGGGACACACCATTATTTATCACATTTTATGAGAACTAAAGTGACTTAAGATATTAAGAAAGAAAAATGTGCTCTGGTTAGGTGGCTCAGGTGGTTGGAGCATCATCCCTTACACCAAAAAGTTGCAAGTTCAATTCCTAGTCAGGGCACATTCCTAGGTTGCAGGTTTGACCCCAATTGGGGAGCTTATGGGAGGTAACTGATTGTTGTTTCTCTTTCACATTGATGTTTCTTTCAATATATCTCTCTCTCCCTACCTTTGTCTGTAAAAATTAATAACTATATTCTTGAGATGAGGATTAAAAAAAGTATTCAAGATCTTACTGATAGGGTTCCAATCAATATAACTATGTAGGTAAATGCAGTACTTGGAACCTCCCACAACCACCTCAAAATGACAACTAAGTTATAGAACAACCATAATTCATAACCACCTGAAATATAGCTGAACAGAAGTCCTACAGCTAAGGCTATAAAGAAGAATGCACATCCAAACTGGTGGGAGGGGCAGAGATGAGCAGCTTGCTGGTCCCTCACCTTTGTGTGACAGTTACAAACTGGGATATCTCAGGTGATTCCCCCTAAGGGATGAGAGGTCCCAGCCCCACATCAGAGCCCCAGATTAGAGGTCTGGTGCCAAAAAGAGAAGTCTCTATGACTTCTGACTGTGAATATCAGTACGGATTGTGGCTGAGTGAGATGGAGGGCTTCTAGACTCCCAGGTGTTCCCCTTAAAGGACCCGCACATGAAATTACTTGAACTTACTCTGATCTCCAGTGCTGGGGCAGCAGCTCAAAAGGTGCCAGGGACATAGGGGAGGAACTGAATTGTCTGGATCCAGGGCAAGACCTGGACGGGCAGCTTTCTCCCAGACAGAGTGTTGGCAGAGGTCATTGTTCCTTTGCTGAGCCCTCTCCCACAGAGCCACAGGTGGGTGCCATATCTGAGCCTCCATCAACCTCACTGATACTATTATCCCCACCCTGGTGATTCCCTGAAACTCTGCCCCACCTGACTTATGGGCCCACACAAGCTGTTTCCAGTGACTTTTTCAGATTTAGGACTTACCAAAAATCTCTTAAACAGGCAGGATCGGGCAGGCCTCTGCTTATCCCATACTCTGGCTTATTGGCCTCAGCCCCAGCACTAGGGGAAACTGGCATTGGTTCGAAGTTTGACCTGTCCTGGGCACCTCCAAGCCAAGCACAAGTAGACACCATCTTCAGATTGCTCTGTAGCTCATGTCAGGTGGCCCTAGGCAGGGCAGTGGCTGACCTTGCACCTTTCAGGAGGCCCCAGAGCCAGTGTACCCAGGGGACAGCTGCAGATCATGCCAGATTACCACCCTACCACCTCCACAAGCTACAATGTTCCTGACATTTCTAGGTCTGCAATACTTTATAATTTAATTTTTAATAAATAAACATGCTGTTATTGGAATATTGTGATTCCCGCTTATGTAAGCTGTTGTTTCTCCAATGCCAGAGAACCCATTGCTGTGACATCCTTCCAACTAGAAGGTTTAACAAACTATTCTTTTGAGTATTTGAAATTCCCAGGAAAGAATTTACATTTCTATAAACAGTCTTGGATAACAGTGACCTGAATTTATGAACTCATGGGAAAGATTGCATTTTTGGAAATAGTCACTCATTTCAGAGACAGAGTCCTCAGTTTTGTTTTTTAAAAAACATATAATATTTATCACTCTATAAACATTTAGCTGATAAAGAGTAATATTTAAGTTCAACTTAGTGATGCTATATCCAAGAGTTTAGTGTATAATACAAATATAAAATTCAAATATAGAATACAAACATGATATGAATATTTTTCTTTTTTTTAATCCTCATCTCAAGAATATGGTTATTAATTTTTACAGACAATACAATACAATACAAATAAACTTACTGTTATTAAAAATTAACTATAGGTACTACTGAACTCATGGGAGCATTAGCAAGAATATTTTTATTCTTTCATTACTGTGTTTCACACAAGAAAACCAAAGTTGTCACATTATACCAAACTTCTGCTTTTTAGAGCATATCTTGTGTATATAAAATTAAACACTGGCCTTCTTAAACTTCTAAAGAATAGATTTTTATCTAATTAAATAATCCAAATGTGTCTTTATTTTATTTTTAATATTGCCTAGTTTTTAAACTGTCACTCTACATTAAATTGAATAGGAAAGCATTTGTTTTCTTCTTGACAGAATTAGCTTAATCTCACAGCTACTTGAATCTTAAAAGTATTGTAGAGCAGAATAAAAATCACAAGCCAAAATTCTAGAGTTCACTTTAAAAATCTGGCCTTCCCCTAGATGTATGCAGAAACTGAATTCCAGGCACACTGCTTCCATGCCAACCACAGTAATTTGAGAGAGAAGTTTTGCTTTAGCTTTGGAAACACTGCAAACACAGGAGCTTTTTTCAGCTGCTTGCCTTACAAAGGACTCAGCACAGTTTAGAGCTGTCTAAACTGTAAGTAGGGACTAGGAAGAAAATCAACATGCTGCAATGATTTTGATAGACTTAATGATTTTGAGGGCTGTAAGTGAATACCCGACGTGTATGTATGACTGTATATGCGCTCTCATGGGTAGCATAGAAATTTCATCTGAATATAATTTTCTGTGGCTGTTGAAACTTTTTATTTCTTTTAAGTGAACCATTTCATCTTTTAATAGCAATTTCAAACTCATGTGGTTTTTAAACTTTTGACATATAATTGAAATGGAACATCCAACTGTGAAGAAAGTTGATTGCAAAGCAATTAGAATTGATCTTACTTATTTTTTCCCCCAGGTCAAGCTAATGCCTCCTGCTCCAAATGATGACCTAGCAACACTCAGTGAGCTCAACGATGGCAGCCTGCTTTATGAAATTCAAAAGCGTTTTGGGAACAATCAGATATACGTAAGTGCCCTTGAAATTGCCTTTTGCACTGCATTTTTCTTGCTGCATATTTTTACCCTTCATTGCTGCATGTATTACAGATAATGGATTTATTGTTGCTTCTGGTCATGCTGATAGCTTAAGGTAGATTTCTCAGAGCCCAGGTTGATTCTTCTGGTGCAGTTATAAGGCAGATTCAGCAAAGTCCCAATTTCAGAGTTGTTAAGTGTAAGTCAATATCCTGAGGGTAGACAACTTTCTTGTAATGCTTGCTGTGAAAGATCTTGCCAGAACCATCAGGATCTGTTAATCACTTTTAAAAATGCTGTTTGTTTCGTCTACTTTGATACAGGCTTTTAGATCTGGAAAAGGAAGCTAAAGGGAGCAAAGTTGATTATGCATGGAGAACTGCCACCTATTTGCATGAAAAGATAAAGTATTGCTCCTCTAAATAATCAGAAAATGT